>VIGQ01001448.1:10000-15000 GCA_009663005.1 Actinidia chinensis | reverse complement strand
TAAACCGTTATCGGTGGGGTGAAGGCCGCTTCAAAAATCCCTCCGGTGTGGAGATTAGACCAAGGCAAATATAAGATAGGTAAGAGCTCTTAAAGTGAAAAATGCAAGGGTTTAGTCGTACCTTTCAATATGGGGGAGCCGCCTTTTTAATAGTTTGGAGAATGTTGATCGTGTGAGGAGATTACGACGTGATCCTTGGACGGTTAGTATGGAAGGAGAGGAGATATCAAAGCAAAAATAGGAGATTGCCATATGAAGAAGAAGAACAACTTACCGTGATGGTAGGTGACGTGACCGAGAAGAAGCCTTATGGAGATGGATCCATCAGGTTGGCGAGTAAGAACATTTGCGAAGCTCATTGAGAACTGGCAAAGCGAGCACTGGCGCGAGTAGGACCTTGGGGTCTTTCCATCTGTATGGCGAATGGCGAGATAGAGGCATGCGGAGCACTAACGATACGAACCCCGCTGCCCCGAGGCAAACGATGTGGAATAAATAGGGGGAATTTACCCACCCCACATCAGGTCTCATCATAAGGACAGATTATTTAGTGCGAGTAAATCTTAGTGGTGCACGTGTCATTCATTAACTGGTGTAGAACAATACTATAAGAACACCAAATAATCTCTCCATCATAAGATACTTTTAACTATACAATATGTTTACTTATTTTATCATTTTCTATGATAGTAAAAGTAGTTAGCCACATTAATTGCCTTTATTAACGATTGTGATATGAACCACGCCAACAACGTGACGAAATTCGACACCAAATCTAAAAAACAAACCCAAATTCTTTCAAGTTTGATGGAAATCGCGACCCGTGCTTAGCAAAGCGAAGAAGAAGAAGAAGTAGAGAGAAGAAAGAAAAGGGGGCTTTAGGATAGAAGGGGAAGACGCCACAAATGGGGATGGGGAATGGATGATCCGTTTGATTAAGTCAGGTTTGAACGCCACAAGGAATTCCTTGATAAGTTCAGATTAGTTTCTTGAAGAACTCAAGAAGAATAAACGAAATCTCTCTATTATCATTAATTTTCGAAATTGATAGCCCGTCCTTTTTATAGGCCTACAATATTAAAAATTATATCTAATCTTATCTCTAATCTTATCCTAATAACATACAATTCTAGCCAAATCAAGTTTTCTTGGAGATAAGTCAAATCTGATCTTATCTCCACTTAACTATCCGAACACAATCTAATCTAAGAAATACAAAAAAGATTAAATCCTAATCTGATCGTCATAACTTTTCTTGAACTCTTGAAATTCTTGGATTTTTATAAACCAATCCTGACTTATTCTTTGCTCAGTAAAACACACCCCCTCATATTGTATATTCCCATTTCACATGTATAGCGGATTGGTTTTTCTCCCAAATCGAATTTGAGTAGTAACCAGCCTTTATTACCCTTAGTCGGGAACATACTTTCTTGTTGTGTAGACTCTCCGACTAAGTATTCAGCTCTCTTTGGAATCTCTTAACTCGAGCTCTCGTCACGAGGACCAATTGGAGCTTGAATTGGACCATGAGCTTTGATAGCCTTGAATGTCCTCATCATTCCTCCCCTCTGAGAAGGTTTTGCCCTCAATCTTCACCTACACAAAAGGACTCAAGTCAGTACATTGAAAGTAAGCACTAACATGTACTCACCTGCTAAATCAATTTGAAGTCTTATCCAGTGATCCGTTTGAGCACTTGAAATGGACTCTCTCCTCGGGGCATCAACTAGAACATCTTTTGTACTGAAAACCTTTCTTCCTTATTTGTAACCACACCTATCACCATGCTAAAAAACCAGCTTGTGACGTCCTTTGTTTGCTTGCTTGAGTATCTCGTTTCTCCTCTCTATATTGAGTAGTGACCCTCTCATGGATTGCTTCACAAGTCGGCCTTATTCTTACCATCTAATTTACATGCTCAGAAACAGGTAAAGTGTAAATCCACAGGAGTTTAAACATTAAAACCATAAACAATTAAATGGTGAGAACTGTGTAGCAGAATGACACAAGATTATAAGCAAACTCACATGTTGTAAACAAGCCTCCCAAATCTTAATGTTCTTACTATACGAACACGCCACACGTGACAACCCGCCACAAATCTGAAAACAAACCCAACCTTTCAAGTTTGATGACAACCGCGACCCTTTGCTTAGCAAAGTAAGGAACCTTGATTGATGAAGGGACGCCACAAACGGGAAATGGATGATCCTTTGATAAGTCAGTGTTGAACGCCACAAGGAAATTCCTTGATAAGTTCAGATTAGTTTCTTGACAGAACTCAAGAAGTATAAACGAAGCTCTCTATTTTTTATTGATGTTCGAAATTGAGAGCCTGCCCTTTTTATAGGCTTACAAGATAAAAATTCATAAGATAAGCTTATCTCTAATCTTATCCGAATAAAATAATTCAGCCAATCAAGTTTCCTTGAGAGAAGTCAATCTGATCTTCTCATCCAATCTAATCATAATTCTAAGTAAAATCTAATCTTAAGAAATATAATAAGTTAAATCCTAATCTGATCTTCATAACTTTGTCTTGAATCTTGAAATTCGTTGACTTTGTAACGACAATCCACTTGGATTCCTTTGGCTCGTACAATACACTCACATCAGATTGTATCTCCCTTGCACATGTATAGCGATTGGTTCTCTCTCGGATCGAATTTGAGTAGTAAAACCAGCTTTTGTTCACCCTCAGTAAGTGAACATACTTTCTTATTGATTGTAAACACTCTCCCGGACTAAAGTATTCAGCTTTTCTTTGAACTCAGCTCGAGCTCTCGTCACCGGACCAATTGGAGCTTGAATCGTACATAAACCTTGATACCTTGTGAGTCGCTAGCCTTTTTCCTTTCATAAGGGGCCAAATAATCTCTCGCATTCATTTTTACTTGTGTCCGCCTGCATTCGTGCTTGCAACTAATTTTAAACTCGCCATAAAAACTCGCCAAGCATTACCATATGCATCTACTATTTTGATTCACCATGTGACATATTTAAGAACTTGATGCAAATGTTCTATAAATGAGTTAATCATATCTCATGGCTATGTGCTAGCCTAATGAAAATTAAAATTATAAAGAAGATCAACATAGCATTTTTTAAAAAAAAAATATATACATCAACCAGAACTGTTTTTGCGCCAATACCTCACATAGCACAACCAATGACTTATTCCCTTGCAATCAGTACCACAATATTAACAACGCTCAAGGAAACTCCCAACAATTCACTTTCCTTTCAAACAGAATGTTGGGAGATTACAAAGATGCGCAAGATACATTTTCCAAACCTACAATCACTACATTTTAGCTCAAAGACAATGTAAAATCAAGAGAAGGAAGCAAAATGTCTGGTTTGCCTGGACTATCGGATCAATTTTCAATTTGATGCAGGAGGTGGAGGTGGAGGTGGGGTATTGACATCTGTTGCATGGGAGGGTGCATCCCGCCAGATGCTGGGCGGTGGCGGAGGTCTCCATAAGGTGGAGGACGCCATTCCAGTTGGCGGTGTTGGTCCCTTGCATGCATGAGCCCCCCTGTGGAGGCGGTGGTGGCATGCTTGGGGGAGGTGGCCTTAACTGCTGAGTGGGCGGTGGTGGCATGGAAGGAGGGGGGGGGGGGGGGGGGGGGGGGGGGTGGTGGGGTTGCTTGACCATGTTTGCTGCGCTGACCTGCCAAGATGGTGGCCCAGACATGGCCATGGTGGGAAGACACTGCCTTTTGTGGGGTGGTCGAGTGGTGCAAGTGGTGCTGGAGGGAATAGAGCCATTCGCAAAGGGCCGTGGAGGATTTGGAGTAGCCATGGTAACCGTTGGCCTGAGGAGGCGTTGGAAGTGTAGAGGCCACACTCGCGAACAAGGTGTGCGGCCTGCTTTTTTGGCACCTGGGTTGGCTTGCAAGCCAAAACTCGCTCTGCATTTTATCATACAGTGAACAAGTCATACTCTCAAGACATACATTCATTTAAATAACTCCCTGGACAGTGCACACAACCATTTATCATGAGCACATATTTATAGAACCCTCTTTACATATGTATGTACACAAGGAATATGTCACAGACCACATTGAAGACAGATCAACCATACGTCAGTTGATCGTCGTTTAAGTGGTGTAAATATTTGCTTTCAAGTGGACTAGCCTATAGAAATTAGGAACAAATCTGCAGCCCTCCCGTTATTGCAATGCACCCCCCCAACCATGTGGCATGTTTGTGCATGCCTGCTTGCAGAAAATATGAGAGACGTACCTGCCGGGGTGCCATGACGCTCGCCTTTCGTGTCTTTCTTTTTTTTTATGCATAAGATGCCGTTATCTGCCGGTTGCAGAGATATTCGGCCATTCATGCCTTCACAGCAGAGAATAGTGAATAGTGAATCAACTCCGAACTTGAACAATATATGTTAATGCATTTATTGCCACAGACAGATTTTTATAGAAATGCAACTGTTCAGTGTGGCACAAAACGGACGGAGGACTAGGTTAAGGATCGTGTTCAACATCCATATTGCTCGACTGAGTGGAGAGAAAGAAAAGATGTTAATAAATTTTATTCATTTCTTCAATATCTCTTTTTTTTCCCTCTAAAGAAAGCAATGGTGTTGAAACTTAGTGTCTTCTTCATAGAATCTCACCGTAGTGATCCGTTTAATTCTAATGAAGCTGAAAAGAAAGGATAGCCATACAAAAACCCCTAAATCATTTGTTTTTAAATACAAAAGAGAAACCATCAGTTGTTGCAAGTTGATGGCTTCGGTAACAGTTTATTTTCTATCAAGGATCAAAAATAAGATATTGAAATGATAAAATGATCATGCTTCAACTCCAAATGATCAGAAATATTGCAATCCATAAAAACGATCCTACATGCCTTTTTTATAAATGATACGAGTCAAAAGAATTTTCATCCCTAACTCCTGATGCATGAAAAATCTCTACCTATCAAACTACAGAAACTTCTATGAATTCCGGCATAAGCAGGTGGGGGGGAGG
>VIGQ01000151.1:82500-87500 GCA_009663005.1 Actinidia chinensis | reverse complement strand
TAAATTTACATCTGCAGCAATTTATAAGTAGAAGAGCAAGAATAAAGACTTCAATTTTGAACAAATCGTTTCTAAAGTAGGGCGCAGATAAGAGTAGTTAAGGTGTTTCAATAAATATAGCAAGTGTTCCACTCTCAATAACTGTTAAATTACAAGCCTAAAAGTGACATGGAGAAATGGAAGAGAGTCGCTAAACCTGGTTTTAATAGTAGCTACCAATCTTGTTAGCCACAGAACATGTCTATATTTTCATGCGTAAGGTAGGCTGAGCCATTATCAAGCTTTTAAATGATACTGCTACGCCCAATACCGCTACTTAAAACACTGCCCATTATCGAGTAATAAGTAGCAAACAAATACTTGGGCTGTTTCACAAGTTAGGTCACTGCTAACTCACATAATAGCTTAACCAAGTAAAGTATAAAAATAATCTTGAAAATAACTATTTATCTAACAAAAACACTAAATAAAAAAATGGTACAGTCATTGTTGTAGAAGTTTTCTTGTAAATACTTTTTAGATGCTATACTTGATGATCCAATCATACCAACTTTTGATCCTCACAAGAGATTTGGTATGCAAATGTGCCCGTAAAAGTTAAAGTTGTTGCTTGTGGTCTATAGCTCATAAGAAACTCCTTATCAATTATATATGATTAACTTAAGGGGGGCGAATTGCTACCTTCTTCCAAAGTGAGTTCATGCGCAAGAGGTGGAGAAAGTTTTGACCATCTATTCTTGCATTGTTGTGTGGCTATGGCCTTAGGGAAGAAGATTGTCTCAACTGGTATTGGTTGATTGGTCCCATCTTGAGGTGTTCACATGCTTATCCTTGTTTTTTGGGCCTTTGGATTTGGAGGGTATGCAATCTTTGGAGATGTGTAATTCTGGGGTGCTTTGGTTTCTATGGTAGAAAGGAATGCAATAATTTTTTAGGAAAAAATCAAAAGATATAAGGGAGTCATGGAACAAAATTTATAATTGGTTGTCTTTTTGTCTTCTCCCTTTAACAGAAAACCTTTATTTCTTATTAGTAGGCATTTGAGAGTTGCATGTAATGTTAAACGGGATTTTCCTTTTTGTTTCCTTTTTTGGGTAAACATTTTGAACCCCAGTTTCATTTTTTACTCTTTTTTCTTTTCCTTCCAATTGAAAAATAAATATATAAATAAACCTACCGAAAAATTGAAAGCTAATAGTACTATAATTGCAAGTTTAGAATCCCACGAAACAACAGACCTGCAATGATAGGAGCCTAGACCTGCAGCTTTCCAATTTTGAGCATAGATCAGCCAATGCCAGCAATATTCCTGAATACGTTTTGCCTGTAATGGACCTTTCCGCAAGTGGTTGCAAAGTTTATCAACAACATTTTCTTCAAATGCTAACTTTTGTAGCTCCCCTTTTCTGCAATTAAAACTAGACAAAGCAAAAGCAGCTTCATCTCCAACTTGACCGGGATCATCTAGAAGTTCAAGTAATATCAACACTAATTTGGTTTTGTTCCTACATCTTGCAGATAGCAAGGACAAGTGTTCCTATAACAATCATGCACATGCAGGCTAGCAATCTTGTCGGGGACACCTATCCTTTGTCAACTCAGTTACAGCAGTCAATGCCCTTCCACTTTCAGGTCCCAAAAACTTTGAGACAACTTCAGGATTTCCCTTGATTATTGTCACTAGAGACTCTAAGCTAGCATCTCTCTGGCATAGAGAACCTCCAATGAGACAAATCAGCCTCTTTAATACCCCCGCATCACTCAATGCCTTCTGCTCAATACTTGTCTCACAAGAATGTGTTATAATACTTGCACCAAGTCCAGTAACATTTTCATTCTCACTATTAACAGCGAAAGAAGAAAAGTCACATTTTTATCTTGAAGAAAATCGTACTTTGGAGCCAATTTTGATTGATAAATCATTTTAAGGGAACGAGCGCCAGCATCCACAACCTATAGATCAGACAAAGAAATTCAAACAACATTCAGGATCAAATAGACGAACCTTGCAAGAAGGAAGAGGGGATGTTAGTGATTGAGGCTGAAGCAAATGAAGTTTTTAAATAAGAGAAGAACAAAAATGCTCTGCGTTTAAGTTTATGATGCATTCAAGGTTAAATGACAGACTGATTTACGTGGGAGAACAACTCTTTTGGAATACATATTAAAAACTTAACATTAAAGACAGCGTTAGCAGAGCAATACAACTCTTTTGGAGTTTTAAATAAGAGAAGAATATTTGGTATTATATTAGAGTTTTGAATGAAAGTAGCCAATGGATTTACTCCTCAAGACCATAGTTATTAAGAATCAAGATCCTAGAAATCCTAATTGAATATTAGCATTCTATTTCATTTGACCTTTTCTAGTACAAGTTGCTAGGTCAAACTCGTAGTGTAAGAAATCGTAATTAATATACATGAGTTGTAAGGCACTCTCACGATTCAAATTGGATGTGATTTCTGCAATTCAATGGCCATTTGATTTCAAACATACCATCCATTTTCTCTTTTATAATTTTTTTCCTTCTTCAAATATGAAAGTTCACGAGGAACTTTTAAGATCTTCAAGTTTAGAACAAGTATAATTGCCTCTGTTACCCTTTTTCATGCCTTGGAGTTCTCTATGGCTCTCTGTTTAGGAGAATTTTCTCCGTAGAAATCCACATCAAAAATTTCTTTATAAGCTCCTGAATGCAAAGATAATATCATGAAATGTAATTAGAGTGGGCTTGTCATGCTGGTAGTAGTGGCAATGATTGAAAAAAAATCAAGTATGACAAATGCGATGCTGTAAATTTGGTGTTATAATAAAATGAAACATCCATTACTGGAACTCAAGATTTTTTTCCAAAGTGGTATAGGAAAAAAGAAAAATGGAAGACCGAAGACCAAAGAGAAGTAAAATTGCAAACGCCTGAATGATAAACTTCAGAGACAACAGAAAAGTAGATAAAGTAAATTAAACAATCAAAACAAAGTGACATTGTCCAAATTTAGGGTAATGTCACTAAAAGTAGCATGGTTAGAAAGTAGGACATCGTAACATATTATTAAGTAAGGAAGTACACTTGATGAGTGGATCGGTGGAATGATTCATGCAGTCAACCAAGTAGTTGAACTAAATCATTCGTTTAGTTGATAACTTGAATACCCTTATAATAAAAATAAGAATCTAGTTAATCAAATTACCTGTAGAAGAATCTATAGTCATTTCTTTGGTTTTTAATGTGAACCAAACACCTTTGTTTGCTAAGATAGGGAAATTGCGCAGTGACTATTGCCAGGGATTGAAGCTTCTTTCTTATTACTTTGTAGTTTGTAGCTTTCAACAAGTAAAATAAGAAGAAAAAACGAATTAAAGAGGATAGTCAATTAACATGGCAAGTCATCAAACTGACCAAGGAAACACAATTGTGTTATTAAAAAATTCTGCGATTTTTATCTATTAACTCCTTTAAACATTTTTTTATTTTCATGCGTACATGCTATTTCCTCTTTATTGTATAATTTATCAACCAATCTTATGATTCAATTATAGTATTCAAGTCACATTCTGAACATAGAATATCAATTCACAATTGCCATCCTCATCTAACACTACTTTAAGACATAATGCAAAAGAGTATGGCATCCATACTTTTGGATATTTATGTATAAACAATTATCGACAAATAACATCAAACAATGCTGAACAAGGAGAGAGCAACACCCCAATATGCATTTCATCCAAGTACACATCATGTAGATAGACAATAATCCACAAAGCTGTTTTTACATTTTGGCAACTTAGGTCACTTCAGAATCATACAGAAAGGTCAAGTTGAGATATCAATGAATTTATTGTTACACAAAATGAGGAATCATATCACTAAAAAGGTGTTATTATCCAACTACTGTGTCTAATTTTTTAACAAATAACAAAAAGCTCCATTAATTTTCGAAACTGAAAGGTTCCAAAGCATTTATGAAGAAAGTTTGTCTAGAAATGAATGACAGGTTCAAATAAGCCATGAACCACCCAAAATCAATAGACCAAAACTTATTTCAAGACATTCTGAAAATCCTCTAACCAACAACCGACAACTCCGCATGTTTGTCATCATGTACTAATCCCTCGGTGTTCCAAGCAATATTACTAATGTTTGTCCATTCTTACAGTATCCTCCACTTCTAAATTGATACTAGTTAAACTAATTACATGCATGCACCTGCCACATTACAATCCCCGTGAACTCTTCCGGGTATCACACTAGCTCTAAACCTAATCATAACAAACTAGTTTCAATATAAAAATGCATTGCAATTCAGCCCCCCATCAAATTAATACTACCGATTTTGATAACAAAAAAAAATTAATTCACACACCACAAAAGGATTGTTTATAGTGTGGTTGTAACTTTAATTTTTCTGAAATAGAATTTTATATTCCTTCATTGCTAAGTAACAGAGGAAATAGAGAATAAGGTTATATCTGATAGATATGGATTTTAAATGAAGGGTTTTAATATTTAATTTCTACACAAATCTAAGGATTTAGTTGTGAAACTAGAGAGGAAGATAGCACAGGTAGAAGAGATTTATTTAATAGGAATCCTTGTATACTCTTCAGTCCAAAGTATTCAAGACTCCAGTAAAATAGTCATTTCAAATCCGTCATGACAAACCTCTAACCTCAATGGCGAAATTCATTGTCCCATAATCTAAACTTGAGCTAATCTCATTGAATAATAAGGTTATCCCCTTCATTTGACATCATTTCTATCCGAACGTTTATCATATTTCCATATCGTAATTGAAAGCTAAGTTAACTCATCCTTAATAGACCATAACACAACTGTCCATTTTCTTTCGGCACATTCTATTAGCCGCCAAACAGAGTGCAAGCCCGTCAATAGAGTCAATTGCATGGGCAGCTGCACCTCTCAATCAATAATATACTACAGATTGGAAAAAGAACAAAAACATTACTCTACACACCTAAACACGTGGTGTTTGTAA
>VIGQ01000151.1:70000-80000 GCA_009663005.1 Actinidia chinensis | reverse complement strand
TTGTCTTTAGCATTTTAATAATGCCAATCAATAGGAGGGTAAAACAAAAAGGGAAATTGAATTTTTGCGGAGTCCAAAAATATAAAAAAAAAGTATACAATTTAAAAAAAAAAAAATCAAAGAGGAAAAAAAGGCATTTTTACTCTAGAAATGTTTTTTTCCCTCCTTAGCGAACTTAATATTTTTACATTTCAAATTTTTCTTGTTGAGAAAAAACAAAAAATATAAAATATTACTATATAGTAAAAAAAATCACTAAAAACAAAAATTTGAAAACTAAAATAGTTAAAAATATTCAAAAAAAACTTACTTCAAATGGGAGGCTAAGGTAAGAGGGTGCCTCAACCACTAGGTAAAATCATTGGTCTTGATCACGTCATGAGATTTTAAGATAATGAATAAAAATTAGTAAAAAATGAGTAAAAAAATGGGGGAGTGTCCTAAGGTTAAGTAAGTTGTAATTTATGAGTACTTGAATATAAAAAATTAAAGTTTCATTTAGATATGTAAATTTCAACTTAAGGAGATTTAGTATTTAATTCAACAAAAATAGAAGACGTTTTGTCTATAGATGGATAGTGAAACTATAGTGAAAAGTAGATTAAAGATAAAAGAGATGCATATTTTGTATAATTATAATCATTTGTATGAATGATTTTAAAATTTCATATTAATTATCTCATTTTACATTTATCATAATAAATTATAATAAACTAAAAAACTCAATCTCAAAATTTATATGTCCACTGCTAAATTTTAAAAGTAAGTTATTTTCATTCAATAAAAATGTGAAATCTCTTAATTTGAAATTCACATATCTAAATGGAGCCTAGGTTTCGAAGACTTTTATCGTTATTAATGGTTGATTTATACACAATATGAATTAATTTCTCAAATAGTGAGATAATGAAAAAAGAGAGAAAAAAATAATAAAATTAATTAAAGGGTCTGATAACAAAATTGAGATAGGGATGTTTGGAGAGTTGAGTTATTTAAAAAAAAAAATTGAATGAAAAGTAGAATTTTACGTTTAGGCTCTTATTCACATGTAGTAGTTTTGAATCAATTATAACTTTATTAACTTGGCAGGAAAAAAAATATTTAATATACAAGAGTAAAAGTTTATGTGTAAGTAAATAGATTGATCGGGTTCGTCTGGTGGTTAATGTGCTCCGTTACTTGGAGTGATGCCTGATTTTATAATTTATTTTTTAAATTACAGCATTCCTTCTCCTATTACCCATAGTAAAAAAGTTAAGAAGAATACATAAAATAAATAGATTAACCCTAAATTATCCTTATGATACGACTTTTTAAAAATATAAGATCAAAACAATATCTCATAAGAGCCACTTAAAGACATTTTTTGTATTTAGTATATTTTTTTTTAAAAAAAATTATATGTTTGTCCTGTTACTTTTGACAGAGATTTTTTTTTTTAAAAAATGTAAAAAAAAATGATCAAATATAAAAGTTTTTACTATTAAGTTGAAAACGAGCAATTTCTTTTATTATTAAATTTTATTGGTGAACTTTTTAAAAATTAATAAGATAAGAATTTATAAAACGTTTTTAAAATTTTATTTTTAAGGAAATAATAAAAGTATAGTTTTTTTTTAAGGAACAATGCTACAGTCACCAAAGTGTTTATCGAATGCATCAAAACAGCGCCGTTTTGGTGCAAAAAATAAATTTTACAGTCCACTAATGTGCCAAACACTGTTTGTTTTTTTTTTTTGGAACCAATGCGCCATTTTTTTAAGGAGTTATGCTACCGTCACGAAACGTTTACTATGTATGCATCAAAACGGCGCTGTTTTGGTACAAAAATAAAAACTTTGATCCACTATTTTTTTTGTTTTGTTTTTTTGCACAAATGCGCTATTTTGGTAGATTCTGTAAACACTTTAATGACAATGCTCTTTTTTAAGAATCAATAAATAAAAAAACAAGAAAAATGAGCCTTTTACTCGGGAGTTAGGTTTGACTCCAGAGTCCAGATTAAAAGCCGAAATGGACTCTTGCCTGACTTTCGCCATGACGCTCCATCAAAGCTCCCTTAGGGGACGCCACTGGACACATTCCAATCCACTTTAATCACCCGACGCTCCCACTCCTCCACCACTCAATCCGGTTACCATACCAGACACTCCCGCACCCGCTGCGATTTGGTTGCCGTTGTGTACCGAAAAAAATCACTACAATCCAATTATGTCCCGTCAGTCACCGTCCTATTGTTGACTGTGTACACCAGAAAAAGAAAGTTGATTTTTGCACTCTTCGTTTTTCTAGGTTTACAGTTAAAAGAGAGAGATGCAGAAATCAACATTTATATCGGTTTATTGATTCTGCATTTTTATTTTGGAGTGTAAAATAAAAAATGAGAGTGCGAAAATCAATTACCAAAGAAAAATACATTTACCAATTAAGGATTTCCATCTTATTTGTATGTATTTTATTGGTTAGATATATTATACGTCATTAACATTACGTGATATAACAGTTGTCTTAAATATGTATTCGATGTGTACCAAGGTCCAATACATTACATTATTGGTCAATTTTCATAAGAATATGCCACGTGATTTCTCTAAGTGATATTTGTTAATTGTTTATTTTCTGTTTTTTTTGTTTTTTTGTTTATTTTTTTATTTAATCAAAAATAAAAATTTATTTGTGTTGCTATTTGTAATTGTAAAAAAGGCCAAAATTACTATCACTATTTTTAAAAAAATAGTGAAAACAACAAAAATGTATTTTTGTTTTATTGATAAATTTTTTTCATGCATATCCCTTTCAATCCAAACCTCCTCTACCACCCCCCCGCCACCTCCACCACCACCACCACCACCACCACCACCACCACCATCACTTCACCACCACCTAGCAGAAGCGAAAAATTATTTTTATAACAATTGCAAAAAACACAGTAGCCCAACTTAAAACAAGATAATATATATGTACTATTAACTATACATGTATTTGTTACATTTTTATTTATTAATTACTAATTATAATTTTAAATTTCCTTATAATTTTAATGTATTCTTAAGGGAGGCCTGTGTAATTTTGGAGAGAACTTTGAGAGAATAGCAAGAAGAACATTGTTGGTATTAACGCAAGATAATTTGGCTGAAATCACATTATTCTTTGATTAATTCTAACAGTTGACTAATAGAGGAGAGGTTTGTATATATTATTGAGAGTGCAATGTAATTTAAAAAAATTATTAGGAAAATATCTATATTTATTAGAAATTGGGGGAGGTTTGTATAATTTATCCCATAAAAAATTAGATTGATTGGATATTTATAACAACATGTTTGAATCCTACTTTTAAAACTAGCTGTACGACCAATGCATGATTATTCTAACAAAAGCGATGGTTCCTATCAATATTCAATTGATTTCATCACCGGTCTTTACAAGTTGAATGATTTGGATCACCGATCAAAATCATTTAACTTACGGTAAAGTTTAAATTTTAAAGTATAAAAAAAATTGATCATTCATTTAATTAGGAATTGTTATATAAAATTATGCAAAATATCAATTAGAACGAAATAATTAAATATATTATCAAATAATATCTGTTTTATAATTTATTTAAAAAATTATATTTATCATCCATTTATTTTAAAACAAATACGTCCTGTTGATGGAACTTTACGGCTACCGACTCTTCATTCTCTCTCTCTCTCTGAACAGTCCTCCGCCCGCCTCACCGGTGTCCTCCCGTCAAAAAACTTTTTAACATGATTTCCGGGTGAATTTCCATACAATTTTCGTCATAAACAAAAAAGGTTTAAAATGCCCCAAAATCTCTCCCAATTAGCATTCATTGCCACTTCATTTCGTCCTATTTCGACAACATTTCTCTCTCTCCCCTTTCTTGCACGGCGATGGAGTCGCCGTCGCCGCCCAATGGCCGTCGTTGGCCGCCTTTTGGAGGCGTCCGCCAGTTTTCTCCTCGTTGTGTTTTTCTGCTTATCGGTGAATGAATGAATGAAAATATTTCGAGTTCTCAGGTATAAATATGATTCTAAGTGTTTTGATTGATTTTATTGTGTATTTTTTAATATCTGCTTTGCAATGCAATTTTATGAAAAAAATTGCTTATTTTTGAGTAGTTTGTTTTTTTTCAATTCCACAATAAGTGTTTGTGTATTTGGTGGTTTAGCTTTGGCTATGAAAACTAATTTCGAAGCTGTTTTCCCTCACTAAAATGGACTCAGATTTTTCGTTCAAAGTACTTTATTTGTTTTCTTTATTTTATTTTTGATTTTTTCCCCTTTTCTGGTCCTGTTGGGTAATAATTATAAGCGCGAGGTACTGTGTACATTCTCGTAGTCCAAATACGGAAAATGGTTGGGGGGGGGGGGGGGGGGGGGGGGGGTTTTATGGGGAGTACCGTGTCCGTGAGTTTTATGCTCTTATGTGTATTTTTCTTCTTACCATTTTTGTGGTTTTTACGTTTGAATTTTGTTTTTCCTATATACAATAACCTTGACCTATGCAATATGGTGGGTAAATTGCAGCACTTTGTCTTCACTATTTGTTGGTGAGTTTCTTTCTACTCCCTTCTATGGATAACTGCTTCCTTTCTGATTTATTATTCCTTTTTTTTTTTTTGGTGGGGTGGGTGGGGTAATATATAGATATAGCTGACTAAAATTTTGTAATGTGTATGGGTAGTATTCTTATTTTCAATTTAATTTCATGTCTATTAGTTCATTATAATATTATGTATATACGGTTGTCATTAATGGATTGAAAGTGTATTTTTATAGGTATTGTTTTGGTTAGAAAATCATTGTTTGCGATATGGTTTTGTTTTGGTCTTTTTAAAAATTTGGAGTATAAGTTTTGTTAGATTTCATAATTCGTTTTAAATAATGGGTATAAATGTATTTTAAAATTGGGGTGGAGAATTGTGATGCAGGAGAATCATTGTTCCTGATCTTTATTCTTCTGGGCGATAATGATTCCATTTGATCTAATACCTTGGGTGCCATATGGGAATATTGGATGGTATGGATTTTCTATGGATGGGCATTTTGTTTTAGATGTGGTTTTTTGGTTTCGAGTCCGTAAACCTAGTTTTTGCATATTTCCCCAGATTGATTCCGGTGATCAAAGCATTGTAGTGTCCGATCAGCTAAATTCCGAGACTCTGGTTCTTTGTCCTTTGCCCGATAGTGTAAAGTTAACTAGAGAATTATGATTAACCTGGCAGAAATCTCCTTCTCTCCATTCTGCTTGAGCTTGCTGCAGACAATAATGTTGGGGATTCAAGCATTTGATTTTCGTATTGCTTCAGCGATTAACGACAGGGACTCTGGTATGGAACGCCAGAGAGCATCTGTCCCTATGTACTCGAGCATCGACTCCGTTAATGGTTGCTGCCACGTAAGGCAGCGTGGATGTTTAAACTAATACTCTCTTTATCTGAGGCGGATGTAAATCTTTTCCTGCGGCCCAGATACGAGCACTCTCTGCCCTTTCATTGTGCTGCATCTACGTGATTGAAGTCTGTGAATGCTGTTTAATGTTGTAAAGCTGTTGTTACTTGCTGTGCAGATGCGCGATTCCATAATGCCAATGGTCATCCCCCCATGTATGTTGTTTGTTCTCCTCCGAGTTCCAGACTTAAAAGATGCCCTTGAATGATCCTTAAGATGATGATTCTATTCATCGAGAGCATTTGAAGCTCTTCATACGGTAGTGAGAATCTGTTCACCACCCCTCTTCATCCTCCCCCCAAATGGTCCGATGTCTTTGCTGTGGATTAACTCAGCACTAAACATTTTAGGCTTGGGATATCCCTAACATCTTGGTGCCGCCGGAGAAGCAAGAAGAACCCGTTTGAATCCTTCTTTCGCAGACATCAAGAAACAGTGTAATTCCACTGATGAATTTCGGATGTTCTCATTTAGATCCGCCCCTTGTTCTCGAGCCTATACTCATGATTGGACTGAGTGCCCTTTTGTTCATCACCGTTGAGAATGCTCGAAGAAGGGCCCCGAGGACGTTTTCATTACAGTTGTGTGCCTTGTCCAAATTTTCGCAGGGGCAATGCAACGTGGAGACTTGTGCGAGTATGCTCATAGGGGTTTTTTGATTGCGGCTACACCCGCACATACCGGACCCCGCCCCCCCCCCCCCCCCTTCGGCAAGATGGAAACAAAGTTTTGCTCTCAAGCCGTGTTTGCTTGCCTTCTTTGCTCACACCCCGAGGAACTTCCTCCGTTAGATATGTCCCAGGATCTGCCTTTCCATCCTCCTCGTCGTTGACTTTTCTGCTTCCGGGATGGATATGCTTGTGGCTTGAGTCCTTTTGCCTGGTTCTCTTCGCCCTCGCCCTTTTTGTGAAATGTCACCTCTCTTTCTCACCCATGTCGCCTTCTGGAATGCTATTATGTACCCATCTGTTTGCTTGGCCACAGCAAAATATCCCTACTGTTGCATCTTCCTGGAAGCATTTTCCAGACAAGCTGTCTGAGATCATCTTTTAATGCCGAGAGACATTCCCACTGAGGAGCTCTATATGCTGCTAGATTTTGAAGTTCATCACAGCATCTCCTAAATTATATCTCGTGCGTCTCGCTGACACATCCCAATACATCCTTTTCCCCAAGCTCCCTGTTTTCGTCCCGAAAACCCTAACCCCTTCGAACCTTGATGAAGTTTTCTCCAGAGAGGTATCTTCTCCTAGATTTACCGATCACGGATGTTGCTTTCAGCATGTCTCTCCATCTCATAAAACCTGTGTTCTAAGCAATTCCAGCAACCACAGACATTTGGTCTCCGATCACTGAAATCTGTACTCTCCCAACAATGTTGAGCACCCATTTATCAGCGGCACCTTAAATGTTCCATTCCATCAGCCCGGAGATGTCCCCTCAAGCATTGAGCCACAATCCCTGTTTAGCCTAGGCTGTCCTCTCTTGTCATGTGAGAATCACAGACGCAGCTGCGCAGCCTCAGCTCGCGGGATTCTGGAACCATGGGGCAAGGATTGTCGGTTTCTCCTGTTGAATTTTGGCAAGTGGAATACCCTAATGGCATAGATTGGTCCTGTTTGATGAGAGAACTGGTCTCGGTGCGTAAATCATTTACAGCGGGCCTCATGGGAGGAGCCTGACCTTTCATGGGTTCAGTCACTGGTGAAAGAATCCGCCACCTGAGATCAAGAAACTCCTCCGATGAGGATTCCGATTCAAACTCCACTGGAAAAACTTGATCCTGCAGTTTTTTGGGAGCATGGCTAGAGCAAGATCACTTGATAAAGTTTGTTTGCTTAGTAAATCAGAAGTATTTTCTGAGCCAAAAAGATCCGGAGAGTAAACCGAATAATTTATTTTTCATTGTCAATTGGTTGCGATGTGGGGTTTAAAGATTACAGTAGAATTGAGATGAAAAATAGAATCTTCAGCGAACGGGAAAATCATTTAATCTATATATTATTAGTATTATTATTTGAAGCAATCAGGAGGATTCAGGAAGGCATTAAGCTTATCAGGGTCATTTACAAAAATCTGGTCTGTATAGGTACTTTTTCTTCCAGATTTTGAAAATCAGATCTCCATTTTCCCCCCTGAAGTTCATTGAGATCAGGCTTTTAAATTGCTATATTGGTATCGGTGATATGGCTATATATGAACCGATATGGACTGTATCGGTTAATATTTACTATAATCTTTCTATCAAAAGGCCAAAATTCTGATATGTAAAGAATTGACTTTATTTTATAAACTTGATTGAGATGAACTAGGAGCTGTAGTTGCAGACCTGTTGTCTAATTTTAGTTTGATTTTTAACTTGTTATATTTCTTGTCGAGAGTTGAATAGGAAATTGTGAAAGGTGGGGGGTTATATTGTTTCATCCACTTCTTGTTTTGTTATCACTGCTGGTTATTTTGACTAGGCTAAGAGGGGGGAAGGGATTGGGGTTGCAGATGTGTTCCACTTGTGAACTGAATTATTGTTGGGGGGCAGTAAGTGACATGTGGGGCATTTGGTTCTTCCATGATGTAACATTGTACTAAAGTTTAGTAACTCTATTATGATTGTTATCAATTTTTCCATGAGCCTTATTCTTTTGTCATCCTTTTGGCTGTCTTCTCATTTAACTTTTCTCTGTGTCCTTTTTTATGTGTTTGTTTCTCTATTATTGTTTTGTTAAAAATGGAATCTGTACTAGGTGGATCCTTATAGTGGAGTAAAAATAACACGTGATAATGATTTTGTAGTATCACTATCCATATAATTTTAAATGGATAGTGAAATTTATTGGGTAAATGTAACTGTTAATTTTAAAAAAGTCACTACTATGTTTACCTAGTAGGGTTGATTGTGTTTACAAGACCAATTTGTAATTAGATGGTGAAGCAGGACAACAATAAAATTGAATCATACGATCAATCAATATTAACAATACAAGTAAAAGTAGATAAATCGAACAAAAATTATAGAAGGAGAGAGAAGTTTGGCTTTTGCCATAATCAAAGATGAAGAGGAATAAAAAAATTAACATTTTTTTTATTAATTATAATCATAATCTGTCATTTAAAAATAATGTTACAACTTATTTATAATAAACTCTCTAATTAAAAAGGAAACTAAAATTCTAAATCAATTAGACTATAAAAATACTACTAAATCTAATAAAATTCTAATTAAGAAGGAAACTAGAATTCTAATATTAAAAGAAAAATTAATTATACAATAATTAAATATAATAATTAATAAATAATTAAATATATTTACGTTATGCATCCATGGCGACATTATGTGATAATAATGACATGGTATAATCGTTGTAGTGGATTTTTTTTTCCTATAGTGGGGATGGAGGGTGGGTAAGAAGATTTTGGATTTGGGAGTGGTGGTGGAGATGGAGCATAGGATTTGATTTGGATCTCTTTTCAGGAATATGAGATGTGGGGAATAAATTCGTCATCAATGCGATATCAGATGTTGAACAAACTTTTCAGAGGTTGCGACTTTAAGGTATCATGGACACATACGTTTGATGCCACCCCACTGATCTCTCAAGTTGTTGGGTCTTTATAGGAGGGGTGATGCTTAACTTCAATGTATTTGCTGGGCCAGCATTTTATGGTTTTTGAACCAGAGGAGGAAGAGAAAAGTTACCGAGATGTATATAAATTTGTATAAACTTCTTTATACGGGTTGTCGGCTTGTCAGGGATCAAATTCATTGTAATCTGATCCAAGTTTGGGAATGATAAATCGTATTGCCCGAATTTGAATCTGACTTACATGGACCATTCGTCCAAAATTCATTTGATTATTCGATCCGATTTGATCATTTTTTCCCTCTTATTTAGAGTCCAAGTAAAAAAATTGTACGTAATTACCCAAAAAAAATATAATACGTTTCCAATTATAAAACCGGATTGAATCGGATAAATATTTATTTGAATTGGAATGGTCCAAAATTTTGGATTGAATGGATTTTGGACCTGGGTTCGGATTTATTCATATTTATGTTGTATGTTTGTACTTTTGCCTTCATGACCCCAAAATACTTGCCTTTAGCTTATGGAATCCTAGTGAAAAGGTCAAGAGTTGCATCTTATTTCACTCAAGCAACACAAAGGGAATTTTTTTTTGTTCAGTTGTGTAACTCTTAGGCTTTGGCACAAAGAATGCAGCTTTTTACCAGATCTTTTTTTTTTGATTTTTCCCTTCTTTTACTTGGTTTTTAGACTTTAGGGGCTCGTTTTGACCGGAGGATATGGGAGGGTGGATAACTTTTTAGAGAGGGATACTTATTGGCGGGGATAACTTTTAATTTTGTTTGAATATTTTTTAGAAAAAATGGGTGGATAAGGGTGGAGGATAAGGAAGAAAATATATATAGAGAAACAACAATATAAAATATTAGATAGTAAAAAATATATTTATTTCTCTCTCTATATATATAAAAAAAATTATACATTTATTTATCTTTATATATTATTTTTATCTCTACC
>VIGQ01000151.1:20000-42500 GCA_009663005.1 Actinidia chinensis | reverse complement strand
ACATCTCATGGATCCATTGAATTGGTTATATTCGTTATAGGATAGGAAGACGGTAAGATTTTTTTTTCCCCCTTCAACCCATTATGAATATATAAAATCAGAATTTCGATCAAATCACACATTGCAATATACCGACCTCAAATACTTAAAACCTAAAACCTTCTCCTTAGCTATAACACTCCAGTGGAGCTCTAGAGGTGAAGCCAATAGTTAACTAGACTTAGCAAGAGAGGAATTGATTAAAGCCACTTCTACCCCGCTCTGTGGTACTAGTGTTTGATCATGCGACAGATGAGTAATATCGTTCTAAAATAAAACCCTAATACATGTAAGCGAGTGGGGAGTGCTTTCTTCCCATATTCAGCAGCGATCAAAAGAGGGCCAGAGGCAAGCACACGTGTACTTAAACATCTTACTTCTAAACTCACGTAGGTGTATTTGGCTATTTTATGGGAAACATGCCCACCTGTCCTTGTCCTGTAAGTTGTAATTTGTACCTAGGATTGTGGTTCTTCCAAGTCCATGGGCTATTCCACTGCGCCCATTAAATGTGGCTGTGCGAATAGTCGATAGACCACTCTTGAGTCTGAGTAGGCCAGAACACTCTACGAAGCGTCCATCATTAGGGACGCATCACGAGACATTTTGGCGCCCATTTATAAGTATGTTTTTAGAACCCTCTGTCTTCACCTTTCATTCTTGACGTTTCTAGAGAGAGAACTATGGCATTTCAGCCTCCAAATCGTTCTTCTCATCGTCGTCCACTCCGCGCGTCATGGAAACAAAGGGATTGGGTCCTAGGGTTGGGTAATAGGAGAATGGAAGAGATTGATATTGAAGAGTACGAGGTGTACTCGTCCAGATGGTAAAGATTCACCATGGACCCCCTGATGTTGTGTTTCTAGCAAACTTTCAAACCGAGATGAGAAACTGCAATAAGTTTGGGGAGATTTGAAGAGGTGGATTTCAGCTAAGAACTGGGGTCAAAATTTGGTGACTACGGCTCATTCTTACTTGCCATTTAAATACCTCATCAAAAATTTGTAAGCAATAACACGTCCAAATCACAGACCATTTGCATTTGGAGGTGGCATGATACCCTATACCTATCCAGTAGAAACAAATATACCAACATTGGCTCTCCTGGGATGTACCTAAAAATCAACCTTTTGTGCCATTGTGGAACTAGATGATGAGCTGGTTGTGCATTGGGAGTGTTCCAAGCATCGAAACAAAAGGTTGATTTCGTGGTACAGCTGACCAAAAGTTCTCAAGTCGTCCTACAAAAAAATACAGTTTAGAACCAGCCGAGGTTTTATATTTTTCACCGAAATGCCACTAAATAAAGAGATAAACCATCTTATAGGAGAACATGAAAATTGTAATAATACAACAAATTTCACGAACCGTCACTGGAACTATGTTTGTAAATAGTGACGAGTCATGGGGGGATCGAAAAAAGAAAGAAAAAACAAATATGCTCAAAACCTTTAATGAGCTTATTTATCATTTACGGGTGTGTGGGGTTGGGGTGTTGTCTTAGGTTCAGTACAATACGATTTTCAATAGTGAATGATATTATCATATCGACATAAATAAATTTGTATAGGCAAGGTGTACAAAGATATTTAGCCTAATACACATTAAGCGATAGCAAGGGCAAGGTACCACAAGCATCTAGCAATCTCTTGGCATATTGCTTTAGTTCCTGATACCCTAATAACCAATATGGCCTTGTTATACCTAAAAGATATTGCTGATTGCTAGACGTATTAGTCTCACATCGCTTACTTAAGCCACCCAAGATTAGTATATATAATTTAGAGGTCAATCCACCTATTGTCAATTGGTTTTAGGTTGGACCCCTCGATCCTCTCTAACATGGTATCATAGCTAGGTCTTGAGTGGCTCTCGCGTGGGCTATGTCTTTGCCTGAGTTGAGGGGCGATAAAGGAGATTCTTTGCGTGGTCACTTCCTAGTTCACTATCCATTACTTGGGAGCTTTGAACATCAGTGCTTTCTTGCTTTGGTATGGTTAGGGCCTTCCCTGGAAGTGTGCAAGATCATAGTTGGCAATGGCTAGAGTGGGAAAGAGGAGGAGGAAGATGTGGCTACTGGTTCCACTGATGTGTGGGTCCTTTGGCAGAAGAGGCACCTGCCGTTTTGTTGGCATAAAGTCATTTTTATGGGCTAAAGAGTGTTTTTGGTAGCACTCGGTATAGTTTAATCTGTGCAGTTCTAGAAAGTCAGTCACATAATATGTTATATGCAGAGTATCATTTGTGAACACTTTTTTTTCATTTACATTTCCCTTTTTCAATTTGTAACAACTATTATAATCTGTTATATAACATAATTGTGATCACTTCTAAATCATATAAAATTCCATCTCTTGTTGTTAGCGGTGGTGGGAGGTTTCTC
Organism: Actinidia chinensis; assembly: GCA_009663005.1. Lineage (NCBI taxonomy): Eukaryota > Viridiplantae > Streptophyta > Magnoliopsida > Ericales > Actinidiaceae > Actinidia > Actinidia chinensis. Next base: position 40,078 of record VIGQ01000151.1, on the reverse strand, counting down.
GGTAGCTTTTGGTGTGCATATGGGTTGGGTTTATTCGGTTTTAAGGCTGTTTTGTTTGGGGTTTGGGAGGGCTTTTTCCACTTTCTTCTTTATCTATTCCTTAGGTTGAATATATTTCCATGTGTTTCTTAGTGGATTTTGAGAGGTTGAGCAGAGTAAGTAGGGTGTTGGTTGGGTTGTATATGCTAAATGGTTCCCTTAATGTCATATCAATTGCGATGAGGGTATGTTTTTCCTTGTGAAGGGGGAGGTGTGATTTTTTTCGCGGGAGTAAAAGTAAGATGGGGGCATCAGGGGGACGTTTAGGCGAGGGAGTGGAGTCCAAGGGTGTGAAAAAAATTGTGTGGGAGTTTTTATGTGGAGGGAGATGGTGGTTCCCGGTCCTTTCTTTTGTTGAAGGCTTCATGGGGTAATATGGCCATGGAATGGAGCAGCTCTATTCATGTTAGTGAGTGTATTTCTTTGTGAGGGGTGATGAGTAAAGCTTTTGGAATGGAGGTAATAGTAGAACGGGGGCATTATGTGAGGTAGAGGCGGAGTATTGGTGAGAGAAAAGTTGGGTGGGAGCCTCAAATGTGGAGGGAGTTGGTTTATTGTTTTTTCCAGTCGTTTACTTTCTGAAGTCTCCTATAGTTTAGGCCAAGTATTTGGAGCAGCGTGGGATTAGGCTGCTATCAGGTTATGTCTCGTTTGTTCTAGCGTGTTGCCTCATTGGTGGCTGAGCTGGGTGTTTTCTCCATTCTGATGTGGTTTGAAGACACTTAAATCTTCTGGTTAAGGCTGGACGGGATCAGCATTGATGGGTAGGGGAATATTAGGTACCTTCCATTGGGGTATGTCCTTTTTTCCTGTGTTGTACTGCAGTGATTTTTGTTTCTTTATGTTGATCTTAGTGTTTCTGAGGGATTTTGTCTGTATTTTCTCCTTCCTTCATTTACCTTTGTTGCCTTGGGCCCTTGTCCTCCCCTTCCTGAATAAGGTAGGGCTACCTGGGAAATTGGTTGGAGTTCTAATGGGAGTTGTCCTCCCTATTGGAGACTTGTAGTTCTTTTTTATGTCCTTTTGAATTACCAAGTCTTGATTGGGTTAGGCTATGTAGCTTTTCCTCTTTCTTGTATTTTGTTTTTTCAAGTTTTGAGTTTGTTAGGAATTTGTTTTTTCTTTTCCTTAGCTTTTGTTGTACATCCCTGGAGTATGCCCCTTGTAAATGTGTATGCGTGTTTTCTTTTTTTATTTCAGCTTAATTTCCCCCAAAAAAAATATATATAAATTCCATTTTCTTTTGTTTTCCAATATTTAATTTTTAACTAGTTCATATTATTTATAGAACCATTATACTGCTCTTCTTACTGTCTAAGCAAAAACGTAAAAGAACGATTGTTTCCTCGCCTTTGGATTCACTTCAATATGCATGTGGGCCATGACAAGTCTTTCGTAGTTTTATTCTATAACCATATTATAGGCATACAATTATCAAAAAAAATCACTTAATGCATCACATTCTATAACCATATTCCCCCTTCGATTTCTCCAAAAACTTTCGGTTGAATTCTTTTTATTGCATTCGGGCCATTAGACCACATTTTATAGGGCCATCTTCCAAATTTTATTGTGCTTTCTTTAAGTATATGTCCTTTACTATCTCTAATTACTCATCTTTCAGATTCAACCATCTATTCGTGGTATCTCATCTTTTATGGTTTTTATCATTATGCTGCCCTTTAATGCAGATCTCTAGTACCATAAGCATATGTTGTGATGTTAAGCTCTCTCCCAGGAAACCTTCCTATCTTTACATATTAGATAAAGTGTTGGCTACAAAAGATCAAAAGCTACAATGAAATCTAGAATGCCCTTCCTAGCCTCATTTTGATCACCAAATTCAAAACCATCATTACCTCTCATAACCTTGCTGAATATTTTTTGTTGTGACCATTGAATGTCCACTTATAATTATCTTCTCTTGTACATATCTATCTTGCACTTATTATCCATTTGATCTCAAAATCGTCCTTTATATAGTAATCTAATCTCATGTGTGGTGCATGGCACTAATCACACTGATTAATACCTCCAATCACAAGATTTCTTAAAACTATAATGCTCATTATCCTTAATGTGTTTAGGCAACTATTATTCTACACCATTCCTGTATCTATATTTCGGGTATGTTGCGTTACCTTAAAACATCTATAATACTTGGCGCCAAGCCTTCATAATATTCACAATGACGCATTAACTCCAGGTGTTTTTCTTAACTTAATCCCTCCTGAAAATCTAGACTAAATGACCAGAAAAAACGACTTTTCATGTTAAGAGAAAATGTTTGAACTAAATGCAAAAGTGAAAATGTGTGGGAGACTAGCCCCTAATTTCCTACAATTATGACGTGCCACTACTAAAACGTTGACTTCTTTAGTCATTGACATTATCTAATACATACCCCTATAGACATTAAATGAGCATTAGCATATTGGTGCATATAATGTCCTACCAGTAATATAATATCCAAATGAGATAAATGAAAATATTGTTATTTCATGGTTTAATGTTTCAATTGAAAGCTGAACATTGTAAACTATAGTAGAGTAATTGTTGGAACTTTCGAGATGCTTTGATATATACCATTTTTGCAACTTTTATACACATCTAAATATATTTTTCATTATTGTTTAATTTTTTATACACACTCACATGCAGCTAAATATTCTAAATTGACATCCCTCTTAGTCACATAAAACTCACGAAACTCACAATACATTTACTAATCTTCTCGTCATTCTAGGCTACCTAGATACATGGACGATGAGTATCAACCAAATAGGACAAGAAATGCCACCCGATTGCACATATAGTCCCACTAAGCCCGACCAATACAGGACAGTCAAACATGTCACCTACTTGGCATGGTCGCGTGGCCAGTCGAGATAAGCACATGAGAAAAGTACATTGAAATGGAAAACGCCTTCCCCAACGAGCAAACAGTCTGAATGGCTAACTGAACACTACATATGAAACCAAAACTTACTCTCCAATCACAACTAATTAATTGAATGTATAGGCCACTAATCAAGAGGTACAACTCCCCAAATCATGACCACGTATAACGGTCTTTGGTTGGCACCACATCGGTGTTCACCGATAACTTGTCACATGTTATCTTAAGAGACAAGGAGCTTGCCAATCTAGATTCCAGTATCACCAATTGGGAATTTTGCTCCTAAGAAGGTTTAAGGCTACGAACAAGGTGTTGTTTCATCTCACAACATGTTGGTTGAGTTGTGTTGAGAAAGAGAGAATATAAACCTTTGAGTGCATGGTCCTGAGTAAAATCGAAAATATTACTTACCCTAATCAATCCTTGTTGTTTATACAACTCACAATAGATTAAATATAGTAAAGCAAGAAGTCAAGAACCAAACCCTTTGGTCATCTGCATTGGACCTATTGTAATCTCAGAGTGTGTTTAAATTAATGGCATTTTTCTGCTATAATTAGACTCACTTAGGTATTATATAGAGTATAAGGACTATTTGTCCATCTTTAAAAGTTATTTTTGCCCTTCCTATATCAATTTTCCTTCTCCACAACTGACTTGGGATAGATTAATATAATCTCACATTGCTTGGGTATTGAATGAATAAAATTAATATGTGTGGGGACATCTCAAACTAGCGTTTTAAGTTTGGGTTAGAAAGAAAGTTACATACCAAAGCCATACACTCAAAAAAAAAAAAAACATCGCAAGATGACTGACCAAAAAAGGGCTTATGAATGATAAATACAAAGTTTCATGAGAATAAGGATCTTCCACAGAAAATTCAATCTTAAAACAGGCAGTGTACAGAAAGAAAAAAAATGAAACACGCAAGAGATACGGAGAACTTGTATTACAAACAGAGGGTAATGAACAAACCTGGAACCATATTTTTTAGATAGAAAGCGGTGCAGGAATGCCCTGCGGCGTGGAGGAGGGGTAGGGCGACCTGCTATCGACACGTCGATGACAGAACGGCGACCTTGAGACGCTTATTTGGCATCGAACAAGATAGATAATTGGGGTCGAGTCGGTCTCATTGGAGGTCGGAGGAGAGAGACGGGTGGGGGGTTTGAGGGTTGTGGACGGATGAAGAACTTGTGATGACGAGAGCGGGAGGAAGAGATTGGGGGTTCTAGGGTTTTGGAGAAGAGAGGGATGGGAAGGTGAGAGGGCGAGACCCTTGTGAATATTACGTCGTGGTGGCGTCGTTCGTGAGGCCGAGTCGTTGCAATTTCTGTTTGTGTATTTGCAGTTGAGACCGAGTCATAGGGGCCCGTTTGTCACCAGCTTTTTTCTTGATTTTTTGGCTTAAATAAGCAAAAAAGTCAATCAGAGGTGGCTGTTTGCTGTTCTATTTGGCTTTTTGTTTAGGTTTTAGGTAAACTACAACCCCAAAGCAAAAAAAATAAAAAATCTTAGTCTTTTTGATAAGAAGCTTAAAAAAAACTTGGATTTGTAAAGCACTACCAAACGGAGCCATAACCGCCATGAAAAGCGGAGGGTTGTATCGGGTGATTCGGGTGGATCCAGATTACCCGGGCCCGCATTCCCGCATGAGAGTCATAAAAACATTTAAGAACATAAATAAAGAAAATCTGAAAACATTTCATTGTTGATGAAATGGTATTGTGATTAATGTCTCGATTTTGATGATAACAAAGCGTTATGGTTAGTAGTTAATGTGTTTTTACTTCGCGGCAGTTAATAATTAAGTGCTCAAATTAATCAAGGAAACTGCAAACACTTTCTGGCAAGTGTTGAATACTATTCTTAAGGCTTATAGAAATTTGGTCTCCCACGTAATAGTAACATGTGTCGTATTGTGGTACTTAGATATATCAATTGTATTAATTTAGTCCCCATATTTTACATGTGTATTTAAATGGTCCATATTCCAAAAAAAAACACTAAAAGAAAAAGAATTTCAAATAAATTTTTAAAAATCATAGAATTTCATATAGAAAATTCATAGAATTTCATGAATTGTATACAAAATAGTTTTTTTTTGAGTAGGCATCATTTAAATCACTTTGAAATATGAGGAATTAATTATACAATTGATCATTGGGAACCACAATACGACACAGGCTATACGGTGAGGACCAAACGTGCCATTAACCTATTCTTAATGTTTCGACACTTGAAAACTTGTGGAAGCCGTTTTGAAAATAAAATCACTATAAATTCTTAAACAAATGAAGGACATTATGGATCACATTGAAATAAGGATATTGAATATCATACACATTCCCAATTCACTGAGAAGACATATTGAAGTATTCAATACTCCAAAAAGCCAAGAAACAAGGAAAATACATTCTTTCGTGACGTATTAACACATGGTTCAAGGTGTCGACATATAAATAGTGAGCAAAAACTTAAATGTGAGAAGACAATGTCGAGGCATCTGTTGAAAGTATCGACACCTGAAAACAGTAGCTAAATAATTGATTCTGGAAGAATACAAAAGAAGTATCGCCACATATGGTTGAAAAAGTCGACCAGTCAGACCCTTTTGCACATAAGCTATCTGAATTAAAGTGTCGACACATCTTTTGAAAAGTATCGACAATGAAAATAGTGTCCAAAGCTGCATCTGTAAGGTTTCATTTTTTTATTAGAGAATTAGGACAGACTTATCAGCACGTATATATATGTGTATATGTGTGTGTATATATAGACACCGTTATGGATTTGGGTAGAATTGGGCCATATAAATTAATTTTTAATTTAATTGGGTCCCTTGTGTATTGGGACTAATTGTAACTTATATTGGGCTATTTAGTGTAATTCATTTTAAATTGCAAGTTGACTAATGGCTGATTAGGGCTTGCAAATGGGTTGTGAAAGAATGAGTTCTTTAGTTGGTCCATAATTGGCTTTACTAATTATTTGGAACCAAACAAGATCTAATGGTCTAAAATATTTTTTTTTACTTACCTTTCTCTTTCTCTATTTGACCGAGACTTCCTTTTCCCATTATCATGTTTTTTTTTTTCCTTTGTCTCTGGTTTCCCTTGTTTTAAAAGAGAAAATGGGTTTTAACATTTTTGCAGCAATTTTGAGTGAGTTAGCATGATCATTAGATAGTATTTCTTTGCAAAGATTATCAGCTACCTCAACGGTGGCTACGCATTGAAGTCAAAAATTCAGAAAAAAAATCGGAGCAGTAGAATTTTTCGGCATAACCTTCCAACCATTTTTTTTTTTTGAAGCTTTTTTTCCATTGATTTGAGGTAAAAAGGGTTATTTGGTCGGGGTTTAATCTGGAATTGTGTTGATAGCTTCGACCTAGCATGAAAAATCTATTTTTTTTCATGAGCATAATTTTTTTTAAATGAGGAGATTTAGAGTTAGAGATGTGAAAATTTTAATAATTTACACTATTGTTCTTAAATATTAAGATTTATGGTCTATTATTGTGTCATACTGCTTATAGAATTAATTGATGGTAGCCTACAATTGGAATATTTTTTTTTTATTAATAATGTCTTATATTGATGATTTGGGTATTTTGCCTATTTATGTTGTTGTGGTGAAATTATTGTATAACACCTATTTATAAATAGAACTTTGGTCTGAAAATCAAAAGTTGAAAAGAAATAAAATTGGAATTGAGGATGGAATTAGAAGCTTAAAACTTGTTTTTAGGACTGAACACGTAGGTAGTACCAGAATTTTGGTACATTAGTGTACTTGGAATAAGATGGCTTAGAATAAGTTTACGGTGAGAGACCAAAAGAAAAACTCGTCGCGGAGGGGAAGCCAAAACCCTCGCTTAATAACCGAAAAAGTTTACCGATATTGTCTCATATGCTTGGGCTAATGAGCCGGTTATGTACTAGCCTATGTGTGTCAATTCGAGATTGGATAAATAATTTGAAAGAGTTGAAAATTTTTTTTTTGAAACTATTGATTTGAGAAATTATGAATCAAAAAGGGAGTAGTATTTTGATATGAATAGAAGCACATCTTATTGCTTTATGTTTTTTCATCAATTACATGTGTATCATGATTTTTGGCCTTGAAGCATCAAACCCATTATTAAATCTTTTCAAGTAACTCACCTTACTATAAAATAAATTTCAGGTACCGAGATCTACCCTGAATCTTGAGGCATATGGTTTGCCTGTTGCTTATTTTGGTTTAATGAAACTTGTGAATATATATATTTTGGGATGGATAGGAAATTAGTAATATTCTTTGGCTCGTGGTGGGACATTGTCATGTACTATCATATATGTAGTTTTGTATTTGATTAGCTCATGGAGAGAGCATGTGGGGTCCCATGTGAGGGAAATTTATTTGATACTCTGAGATTATGACAGGATTGTAGTATTATTATCCCCTGACTGTTCTTCATTGAGTTGTTTGCTTAGTGGCCGAGTCTTGTTTGGACTGATGAGCAGGACACAAAAAGTGTCGAACACATGGCTATAAAAGAGTCAACACCGAAGAATTATTCAAGTTACAGAAAGGATCGACACATACCATTGAAAGGTTGTCGACCACATGTAGAAATAGCACCAAAAACTTTGAAGAAGGTGATTAAGTGTCGACATATGACTCAAGAATAGTGTCGACACTCTAGGAGTATTTGTATTTAAACTGAAGAAAGGTAAGGCTTAAATTGTCAATATATATTCCATAAAGTGTCGATAAATGTGACTTAGGAAGATTCAGACACAGAAAGAAAATATTCAACACTGTTCTTGTAAGTGTCAACACCTGAAGCCTCAGAAAGTGTCGATACCTAACAAAAGTGTAACACTTAATCGGTAGATAATATTTTTGAACGTTTAAAATGTCTGAAAAACATTTAATGTACCCCAACCACCACCACGGGGCAATTTCTACTTCAAGGCCTGATATACAAGTTTTCAAAGCGCATTTACAACTTTAAGATACCATCTCTATTGCATTGATTGATCAACCAAAGAGCTCAAAGTCAAGATTTTATTGAATTTTTTTTTTTGTCCTCAATAAGTTGTCATTATTGTATGATTCCACTCCTATCTACTATATTGATAGATTTTGTTTTCATCTTTGTAAAAACCTTCAAACACTTTTATTTATAAGTTTGAGTATTAACTTGGACAAAAATACTTAAAGGATGAGAGGGATCTTGGAAAAAATCTCTTGAAGAACTTGAGGATAAGTTTTTGTATAAGATGAGCTAAGCACTTAAAAAATTCAGTCTTCACATGTAATTTTTGATTGCCAAGTAAGTAATGGAAAAAGATATTGCCAAAAATCTTGGGAGGACCGTTTAAATCAAACAGTTTTGTGACGGAATTCTCGATAAATATTGTTGTTGCTCTCTCTTATATTTGCAGTCTTACTTTACATTTGATTTATTACCATTGCTACATTAGTTAATTTGTTGATTGTAGTAATTAGATTTAATTTTTAATTAATCCTTAATTACTAATTAATTTTGAAAACCTCAATTCACCCCTCCTCTTGAATTGCCTATTGGGACAATATGCATGAATAAACTGATCCGCTACCACAAAAAGCATAGGGATAAAAATTAGCAAATTGAAAGAACTCAATGAAATTAAAATAGGAAGTTCGGGATACATTAAAAAATACTTCTCATCTTTTGAATTAATTCCATACAATTTTATTTTGTCTCTGAATATATCCTTATCAAATTTATGGGGCAACAATATTATAAGGGAGTTCCAATCTCAACTTGATCTCTTTTTTCTTTTGGTGTAAAACTTTAAACTTTCTAAAATTTCCCTTATTTAGTCTCAGAAATCATAATGAATACAAGAAAGTAGTGTTTAGTCTTTGAGTGAAAAAAATAAAATAAATTAGGGTAGAGAGAAGAGGGATTAAAAAGAATAGAGGACGCAGTTATTGATATGCATGGATCGAGGTGTAACTGAATAGAATTGATTTGTCAGATTTGGCCTTATAGTTAGTGAAGGGTGTTAGTAGTTAGTTATTATGCTTAAGGACATTATTGGAAAGGGAAAATCCATATAACGGCTTAAAACCGGCGACCCCAAAAGTGACCCCAATGGGTTTTCTCCTTAATATATTACTATAGATAAGTGAGTAATACAATAAAAATCCTCAAATTTAATGTGTTTTATTTTGTCTCACACAAAATTGTCACCGTGACAATGTGTTGTTAATTAAAAAATACTTCAAAAGTTTTTTATTTTCAAAATGATGGTCAATATGCATCGTGGGTGGTAAACGAATAACATAGGGTTAAGAAGAGCTGCACAGTAAGGGGGCAGGTGGTTGTGGTAGAGAGAGGAAGTAGGGAGAGAGAGAAGATTGTTGGGCAAATAGAAGGTTGGTGAACAAAGGGACAACGACAGTGGTGGAGGTTGGAAAGTTTGAGAGATTAGTGAAAGTGGGGGGAGGAGAGAGATGAGAGAGTGAAGCGCGCGTGCGTCGCGTGACAATGTCTCATAACATATAGTGGGCAATGGGGATTGGTGATAGTAGAGATGAAGACGACTTATGAACATTAACTTAAGATCGAATGCTTAATGCAACAATTGTAAAAAAAGGTAATGGTGCTATTAACAAGATTTGCAATTGACTCATTAAGGGGGGCTTATTAGAGAGTTCTTTAAATGAGTTTTAAAAGTCGTTTGGCCGCCATTCAAAAACATTTCAATTTGTATTTTATTTTTTCTCATTAAATTAATTGATCAAAAAATAAGCCTAGGAAAGCGTTAATTTCAAGATTTTGTAAAGTATAATGTAATAGCTAGAACCCTCTTACCAAAAACCAATCTGACCTAATTAGGTCAGGTTGGTCAATTTCATCATGCTCATGGTTCGATTTTGGGTCTAAAAATTATATGACCCGTAGAGTCGGTCATTTCTCGGGTCTATACAATTGTTTGGACCGAGACCCGACCGACTTGGGTATCGAAATCTAGATCCGATTAATGTCATACAGTGCACTGAACACTTTTGTGTGTTGAAGGTTGGTTTGTATTATTTTAAACAATATATATTGTGTAGGGGTTATATTTTTATTTTTTAAAATTTTTGAAATGAACTGGTCAGGCCACCCGATAGATATAGAATCAAGAACCGATTCCACTCATTTCTTTGGTCCGGTTTCATTCTTTTGATGATCGAATCAATTATAATTCAAAAATAAAAAACCAATTAAAGTCAGACCGATTCTAAATCTGTGACAAAACCGACTTAACCCGACATTCAAATTAAGAAAGCGAGTTCCAAAGAATTTCTCATTACTTTATCCCGAAATTCACCAGATCTCTCTCTTCAATGTTTACAAAAGGGGCTCAAAATGGGAGGGAATATTTCCGCGCCAATTTTCTCTCTCCAGAACCCTTTATCTCTCTCTAACCATGGGCAGCCTTCTTCTTCTCTCTCGGCAACCGCTAGCGCCTCCTCGGTCTCTCTCCTGACACCTCCATGGCCGAACCCCAAAGAAAGCAACCCGATCGCTCCCAAAATCCAACAATCTCCTCATCAAACCTAAACCCTCACCTTCTACCCCAATCCCTCCCACCCTCAGTCCCGAGGTCCTCCTCGTGCGCTTTTCCTCGCCTCATTTCTTCACCTGAACCGCTTCCCTCCGCCCGATCTTCGCGCCGAGCATTGTTAATAATTTCAAATCCAAAAACACCCAAAAAATCAATTGATCAAGCCCTAGTTTGCTAAGAATGTCAAGAATCCAAAACGGAAAGTGGGTACCGATTCGATTGATTGTGCCTTATCACTTGTTCAACCGATCGTTTACGAAGTGAAGAAGAGAAGCAATGTTAGGCGAAACGAAGACTAGGGTTGTGGGAAAAGTGAAATCTGAGGGAAAGAAGAAGAGACGTACTATAGGAAAGTGGTGTACGATGGGGGCGAGTTTCGGTGGGGGACGATCTGTATGTGAAGAGGAGAGAGGAAGCGAGCTCAGACGACGAGGACCACAGAGTGGAGGAGTGCAGGGTGTGTTCATAAGACTGGGAAAGCTGTTTAATGATCGAGGGATGATTGTTTGGGTGGGTATCATTTGAAGTGCTTGGGAAGCCCACCATTGTGAAGCCTTGAAGGACGTTCCTGAAGGGGATTGGATTTGGGGGGTGGGTTTTGGGCGAGGCAACAGAAATTGGGCCAAAGAGGTGGCGTTTCCCAATCCACCAAATGTACGAAAACGTGCGAAGGCCTTGAGAAGAGAAGCCTTCTTTCAGTGTATGGGCGGGCAGCCCATATCGTGAGTTACATGTACTTTAAGATTGCATAAAATATTCTCATGACAATTTCAGCAGGGTGAACCTTCTAACATTGTTTTTTGGGGTTTTTTTGTAGTATGTGAAAGAGGTGGATGGGAGCTATGGTTCCGGGTCGTTTGGTATATAATTCCTGAGAAACTGCTGCTGGAAGACAGCACATAATTGAGGAGGGGAGCTCTACCCGACTGCAATGTTTTTGCTGACACGATTGATATATACTCTTCCTTGTTGTTCATGTTTTCTAGATGTTACCGAGGCTACCTTGTTCCAAAAATAAATAGCGACAGTTCTCATTGTATAAAAGAGGATATTATTTCGTACTTCGTTCATATACCGCTAAACCCTTTTTACATTTATTTATTCTTTATTAGGTTTGATGGGGCATGTTTCTAGCGACGAAAATGTTTGTGAATTTTTGATAAAGAAGCTACAAGTAGCCCATTGACAATGGGTGTATGTTAATCCTATGGCATGTAGGACCTCTGCATACGCTAAAAGATGCCCATAGCAGATTCCTCCTAATGGACAAAACAAAAATAATTTGAGGAGCACAGCTTTTCGTGGTTATATTGGTTGTGCTTTACCCATTGGTTCAATAACAAAAGATTCTATAGCTTAATCGCGTATCTATGAGACAAAAGCTTACGGGCCGTAAGCATCTCAACATATTTTCTGGTTGTTTTAATGAACATGTGCAGTCACAAGTTGCTATCAAGTTACTGGAATTGAATATGCCCATGAATGGTGGCAGTCGTTTCTTTGACAATTTGTATTAGACACAGCGGTGTTTCTGGGTGACTCTTTGGTATCTTTTTTTAGGGAAGAACATTGATTTTTTTGAAATTCTATCATTCCTTCATGAGAGAGAAGAGCAAGAAGAGAGAAGAGAGAGAGAGAGAGAATTATGTTTCAGACCAGCCTGGACATAGTTTTTTCATTCATTTCCTGACTTACTGTTCTCGATGTCGTATACTGGGGGCATACCCTATAAAGAGGCAAACAAAACAAAGGACAAAGCACAATTAGAAACAAACAGCCCTCCAAGGCACCATTAACAACAACAAAAGATTCAAGGAGATTACATAGAATTTGGATACGATCGTGTTCACCTCAGCAAATTTGAGAGTTACTAAAAGTATTTGCTATCTTCTTTTGCAAGATCTAACCTTTGACCTATGTCATTACGATTCTAGACAATGAGCTGCTCATTGGGTACCATTGCTTTGTGGCGAAAAATTTTTTTTCGTATTTCTCTATGTCCACAAATGATATATAGTGCAGCCATGGACAATCTGTATAAGATGCCTGCTGAAGCTCATGCCTCTCTACAGTAACTCACTTCCCACTCTCTATCCTCGAGGAGTCAGAGGTAAAAGCCTTTGCGATTACATGATGTCCCTCAAAAGGCCCATCCACAAACACACTAAAATAAAAGCTACTCAAAGAATAAATCGACCGTGAGACCCCTCAAATGATTTGTCAGAGGCCACACTAGCCCCATTCAACTATATTCCAGTCCTTTGCAACTTTCCCTAGTAGCAAAACGCCTTTAAAACTAAAGGCCATTGTAGCATAAGGCCCATCTAGAACCAATACGTGAAACCAGATACTGATCGATAACCATCCGGGGACCTTCTCATATCTTTCAAGCAGATTAGAATAGCAATCACCTTTATGAATTCACCAACCCATAGGTAACCGCGAAGAGCTAGCGGTATTAGCCCATGATTTCAGTCAAGCATCACCTTATTTCTCCTAGGCCCATTCTATCTCCATTCATGTTACTGTCAGCAACGCTTTGCTTGCAGTTTACCTACCCAGGTTAAACGACTCTTGCCTCTCCATGGCTCCTTCGAAGACCACAAGGACGCCAATTTGTCAGCCATAGAAAGTGGAAATTAACCATCCCCCCAACTTCCATACTTAATAAGAGCTTGCCCAACCTTCTGCATTTGAAATCATTTTAAGAGTCCATGATATTCCCAGCTGGCAACAAGTTCTAAATACACCAACAGAACGCTTTTTAAATCACAGGTGATTTTGAGAAGAAAATAATTCTTTTTTATTCCAATCAATTGATCAATTCCAATATGTTATATAATGGAAGGAAGAAAGGTTCCTTTCAACTATAGTTACCTTCCTCCCTTATCTTGGAGGATGTAACCGCGATTGTAATATTTTCATTATCTTTCCTTGTCGTCCCCATGTTCTTCCCATTTTGTTTGTTCGTATGCCGAATAGAGCAATCACCGTGCGCTAACAATTCTCGATTGGGATTGATGGATCCCAATTCGCGGTACGCCACCCAAGTAGCAATCGCTCCTGGTACCCTGCAATGAACAAACCTAGATGGAATCGCTTTGGTTCAGTATGGGGCTTATTATTCTTTTTTCTTCCTTTTTTTCCCCTCCATTTTTAGGCATAGAATTTTAAGGTAATGTTCTCCACTGGAAAACTAGGCCACGTTTTATGGTGTTACACCGATTGTCTTTCTATTTATGCCTTTCCTTCTATGAGACGTAGATTGGAAGTTTATCTCACACCAATTTTTCTGCTGACAGCTGGCAGTGACTTTTCAATGTCTCTGTACAAGCATGGAGAGCATGTTCCCTGGGTGGGATACCCTTGTACAGTTGGGTAAGAAATTCTGTCATTTTCTTCTCTTGGAAATTCGCACCGGCAAACTTTTGAAGTTTGTGTGAAGTGCTGTCCGTTCTTTGGTCCTCTTGTATACTTGTAGGACTTGCAGTCTTTCCTGGATCGTTTATTTTTTTTGAGATTGTAGGAGGGTTCTTTTAACTTTAGTTGTGTGGATGGATTTGTTAAAAGCTTATTTAATTCATCAGTTTAACAGTCTCCTCAAGTCCTAATAAACCGCATAAATAGCCCTAGGTCCCCTATATTAGGACATCTGTTTGCTTTCCTCTAAATTTGATGAGGCGTAGTTTGCCCTCCGTGGTGTTCGTGTATGAATTTAGATGCTCTTTCTCTTGGCCACTTGAGTAGCGTTCGAAATTATGACTTTCGTGCATGCTTTTGCGTGCTATCCTATTTAGTCAAGAAGATATTCTTTCTAAAACCTTGCGTACAAAATTGGAAAGTGCTATGTTCCCTTCTTTCAAGATTTCACACACAACTTTTTATATTCCAAAGATAACTTGATAAGATTGTAATTGTTTGACGGTTGGGGCTATGAGGTATTGTGTGGCAAACCTAAAATTTAGCCTTTTCTTTTTCTCGCGCTGTAAAGCTTGTTGTAAATGCAGAATCATTAATATGCAGCGGATCTTATGCACTAGGTTGCAACTAGCTACAGCTAACTTTCCAGCTCAGATCCCTTCTCCTGAGCCATCGGCCACTATTGTCCTCTGACTTTTTAACCTGGGCAAGTTCCCTAGAATGATTATCTTGTTTGCTAAAAGTAGGAAACACTATTGGTGCAATTACTTCGAACAGGTAATTCTCTTCTCTTGAATCTAAAAAGGACATGATCAAAGTTGTTTCCTTATATGACAGCCAGAGGTAGAATCACCAAAGGTAATCTCCCTCTGGATCGCTAGTCAACCCCATAAAACATTATAGTCATTATCCCAATGTTTTTTCCTTTCTTTCTTTTCTGCAATCATTTGGACATGTCTCAAGTCAGACTTGTTGTCTCTTCCCTCTCTCCTCCGCATTTCAGTCATACCAAGTAGCTAATAAGGTAAATGGGTTATATTAAAGATCAAGGGTGATGCCACATTCTAAAACCATATTCAAGATCCAATTAGCCTGAATATTATAGAACAACATCCAACTAGGGGTTGACAAATTCCGCCTATGTGGTGAGTTGTGATGCAATGGGGTTCACAAATCGTTCTTCTTCGCCATATGTTAAGTTTGAATGTGATACCATGGCTTTTTCCCCATATATTGGTTTCATTTAAGTTCCAAACAACAAATGAGGATGACCTACTTTACAGTGGGCGCATCTTACTGATGGGAAGATAGGCAAAACCTTTTATATAGAAAGATGATGAAGAAAGAATGACTAAAGAAATGGGAATTAAACAATTGATGGTAAAAAAATACACGAATGATAGCACATGTAGGCAATGCATGTTATACTCTCTACGTAATACTATTAGTGCTGATAAACATTGCCAAGTTTCATCAGTGCAGGCACACCTTTGAAATCTTCAAGATTTGCTCGTTAACGTTCAACGCAATCGTGGTTTCTCCTCCCACGTCAGGAGTGGAACTTGAAGAAATCAAGTGGTTTCCAATCATCCTTGCGTTCACAAGACCATTCTCGAGCTGGCGGTTGAACAATGGTGCTGTAGGCAACAGGCCATGTCAATTCCTCCTTATGGTAATGCTCATCTTCACCCCAGGATAAAACATCAATTTTGAAATTTTATTTTAGTCTAGCAACTAACCTGAGCACCATAAATGAACATCTTAAAAGGTAAGAATTTGGATATATCCGTTTTCGAGAAGTGTTCATCTGTATGAATACCCCCGCTCACACACCATATAATTGGGGGTGTGTGGGTGTTAGTCTTGTCTACTTTGATTGGATAGAAGGGGTGCATAAGAGTAATTTATTTATGGATGACATAATATAAGTCGGGTTGGTATGGTAGGGTTGGCCAACAAAATAGAACTCGCGGTTTACGTGACCTGCACAGATCTTATCACCTACCCGAACCGACCTACTTTGCCCCTTTAAAATTTGCCAGGTTGCAAATGCAAGGTCGGCTGGCTGGTGCATATTTGGACACCAACTAGTTGGTAATTTGTTAAATTCCAGAAATAGAAAGAAATAGAAGTGGTAATAATATTGTTATGGCCACTGTTTAGAGCATCTACATACGCGGAAGCAATTCAATATGAGGCATAGCTTTTGAATCGCATTATTGATGTTTGACGAGCTCTTTGAATCCGAAAAGACAGACCTAATAATATTTACACTCTTGGAGTTTTGCTACAATGAATGAACAAACACTTTGTTTCACAACACAAGAACCTGCCTAACACTTACCTGAATTTTTGAGAGAGTGAGAGGTTTGTGGATGTTATCTGACTATATGCTGGCGTGTAACTGTCAATGGTCCAAAAGCACCACCATGGAACTCCCATATTCTAGTTACCATCCATTGGTAAATTTACAAACCACTAAAGTTGGGACCATTCATTAACTCAGTTTTCAATCAACCCATTGGCTACCGGTTGATCCAAAACCAACCCAAATAGCAACAGCCATCTATAACATACATACATGTTGTGCGACTCCTATAAACTACCGACAGACCATAGGACGTATTCTTGTACGGAAACCGTGGCATCCTTTTTTTCAGCTTTCGTTTCAATCACAGGTCACCGCCGCTTTCTTTATCTGATTAGTGTGCTTCATACGAGTTAGGAATTCGGATTGCATTGTTAAATTCTTCAACGTTAAAATCTTCCGGTTACAAGCTGTAATTAAAAATCATTCTCCATAACTACGCTACCCCACCTTGGCACTCCAATATCATCAGAAAGCGAGTCAGCATTCTGATCTCTTGTGTTGTTCTGTGGTCAGTGGATGATTGGCTTTTGCACGAAAGACGGCATTAGCTACCCTGATTAAGGTAGTCTTTGTGACTTAATATCCCTAAGCAAGTGACATGAAATTCTTCATCGTAAAGCTCTCTCTTCTCTCTCTCTCGCTCTCTCCCATTTTACCCTCCACAATTCTACATTGTTACCTATTTCTTTTTGGCATTTGTTGTGATATACCATTTTTTATTTTCTCCATTTTTTTCCCTCCCCAGTTTTGATTAAGCACATTGTTCTGGTTTGAGACACTACCCTGGTTAAATCTTATTTGTGAGCACTATTAAGACCCTCCATGCATTTCAAATTTAGTTTAGTGTGTTTTTTAAGTTCCATTTCATTTCAAATCCCACACAGATTTTTACTTGTGCAACTGCTGTTTGTGTTATTTCAAAGAGAATACACGCTTTTATATAACATTTTAAAGTTGGAACGAAATGTCTATGTAGTGATATTCTAATTACTGCAGCAAATATGACCTGAATTTCAAATGTTTTGTGGTTTTCCTGTTGATAGGATTTAAAACTTTCACTTTTGCTTGGAATTAGGTTGCCTATTTTTGGATTTGTGCCTTAATTCTAAGTATGTACGAGATGTTTCAAAGATTTGCCCCTATCATCATCTTGTGCAGTTCATGTGCACCATGTCTCTTTGATTAGTCCACTGAAACCTTGTATTGATTAGTACGGACGACACTGTATTTAGAGAGGATATCACAGCGTGGCACGATGACAAACGTACTGGGCCTCGAGTCGTGTAGTGAAGGCTGACTTTTAATGTTCTCTTAGATCTTTGCTATAAGTGGGGGCCTTTTTGCACAGGGTAAGCTTAACCTTTACGCCAGCATTAAGCATATATGTATGCTTCATACATTGTTGATCTAGATGATCCTCGAAATTGTTCTTCCCATCCAAAACTAGCAAACTTTTCTCCCTTTAAAGTAGGTTAATTCACCAGTCTACTAGCTAGTTCATATCTTGGTCTAAACGTCGTGAGCTTCATATTTTTCTTCAGTTCAGCCAAAAGGAATGGTTGGAATTTCTTATGAAGTCTTGGAGGTACAGTGAAGTTACACACACGCAAAAAATGACTGTTTTGCCGGGGCCAGTCCCCTCCTCGCCACTGTTGCTTCCTCCCTCTCCGTGACGCTTCCGTCCACCCTTCGGTCATTTTATTCCTCTCTTCTCCTCTTTGTTTGTCGCACTTCCCCTCCACCGCAACCGCCACCTCGCGGCAACTACCAGCCAATAGCAATCCCTTGTTTTAAGCCAGCTGTCAATTACTATGACTAACTTTTTTCATATATATTGTTTCTACATCATTGACTAGTTTAAAATAAACATTGATGGACTCAATTCCCTTGTCAACATGTGAGGATGCCAAGTACTATCAGACACTACCGTTAACCTTTTTCTAATTACCATATCCGGCTCAGGACCACTATATAATATCCGGGGATCAATTCCATGTCCACTAGCACGGGGGGGGGGTGTGGGGAGGCCCCCCCCCCCCCAACCTTTCTAACCTAAGAATGCACTATTTGTGAAGCTAAATGGCCTAAGATAAATGCTAATATTTCCTTCTTAAGGGTTTTTATATTTGACTGTTCCTCACTATGTTTGGATAGTGCATACATAATTGGATTAAATTCTTGAGGCATTTGGGTTTGGAAGTGTAAATACTGTTTTCTTTAAATTAGGATAACTACTTGCCAGCATCCCTATGGTTTCTTCTTACCTAACTCCAGGTTTTCTTTCTTCTATAACAATTGCTCCAGCTTGATTTGACAGTCTATTTTTCTTGCTTTTTTGAAGCAGCATTGTTTCTTTGTTTCTCTTCTTCTTCTTTTTTCTGTTTGCAATTCTTTTGAATATATCTAAAAGACCACTAAAGGTAAAAAAAAAAATCTGACCATTTTTTCAAAAATTGACATAATAGGACCAACCCCCCCAACCCTAATACAAACGAAAACTAGTTTAAAAAGCCTATGCCAAACATGAATATTATATGTTGATCAAAAAAATAAAAAATTATGCGAACACTGTGTTGGATAGATCAAGATTCAAGTTATGCATTGGGTCCGTACGAGGGTAGAAAGATCTTACATTTTCAATATTAAATTTTGTTCTCACGGTGTCTTTTGTGAGTTTTTTTTTTTACACTTATTTTTTTTTCAATAGCACTATTTTTTTGGTTTTTTAATAGGGTGAATTATCGTTTTTTCAAATTTTTCTTAAAAAATTCATGTCCAAAACACTCCCAACAATTGAAGGACTTGGCCGTGTGCATGTATTTGACTTTTTCTTGGCTTATGCACCAAATGGTTAGTGGGGGGGAGGCCCATTATGGCATTTGTGAAAATGAACGAACACATTCTTGTTTTATAATCAAATGCTCAATATTGAAGGGGAGTACTATATATAGGGTAATGTCTCTCATTTTGTAGAACCATCCACAAATACTTAGTCTTATTGTTGGATGTCTAGTAGATCCTAATATCAATTCTGAAAATATTGTGATAATTTCTGGCAACACAAGTCATTTGCTGGCAATGGCCAATTTTTTGGCCGAGGCTCATCTATGTGCCTTGGCAGATGTTGTCTAGCTCCTTGCCACGGCGGACGATGATGAGCAGCGCGGTTATAATCTCCAAAAAGCCATGGCCGTGTTACTCATACAATTCCCCACCGCCACCATAGCCTATACCTACAAGTTCCCCCACCACTTTCACTCACCACCTCCCACCTTAACTACTTACAAATCACCGCCACCACCATCACCGTCACCACCACCTCGACCGTATTACTTCATACAAATCACCCACCCAATCTCGCCTCGCCCCCTCCTCCATTGTCTACAAGTCTACAACCACCTCCAACCCCTCTCCTCACCTCCACCTCCATACGTGTACAAATCACCACTACACACCACCACCCATCTCCGCCCTCACTTATTCATTTACAAATCCCC
Organism: Actinidia chinensis; assembly: GCA_009663005.1. NCBI lineage: Eukaryota > Viridiplantae > Streptophyta > Magnoliopsida > Ericales > Actinidiaceae > Actinidia > Actinidia chinensis. The sequence continues at coordinate 20,257 of VIGQ01000151.1, read as the reverse complement.
ACCACACCTCATCCCCTCCTTCCCCTTCGCCTACGCCACCAACACCTTAATGTTTTACATCCCCTCGACCACCCCCTCCTCCTCCTTCACCCCCACCACCTTATGCCTATAATCCCTCTCCACCTCCTCTATCACCCACCACCTCCATACATATACAAATCCCCACCACACCATCTCTATCTCCTCCACCACTTATGTTACAATCCCCACCATCCCCTTCCCCACCAACCACCTTATGTTTCAATCCCCTCCACCAC
>VIGQ01000151.1:5000-15000 GCA_009663005.1 Actinidia chinensis | reverse complement strand
ACGGACAAAATCATTAAAAAATCAAACAATACAGCTCGCTTAAAAAAAATCAAACTTAAAAAGTTTTTTTTTAAAAAGTTGATTTGTATGGTTCTTGAGTTTTTTCCTCTTTTATTTCATTTAATTATTCTTTACAAAATTCTCTCTCTTATTATCTCAAAATTTTCAAACTTAGAAAAAAATAAATTCAATAATTCAAGATCTAATTTAAAAAGTTTTAATTTCATGAACCAAATAGAAAGGGGAGTGGACAGTGGGGGGGGGATCCGGTGCCACATGTACTGGTCTCCTCCTCTGTACCACCTGGTCTCTGCTCTTATAGTGACCCTCTTCCTGTGTCCTCTCTCTCCATCCTTTTTTTTTTTTTTCTCTCCTCTTACGGGCCGTTTGCTGGCGGATATGGGAGGGTGATAAGTTTTAAGGGGAATAAAATTTGAAGAGAGGGATCAACTTTTTGAGGGGGATAACTTTTAAATTACAAACTTTGTTTGGATACTTTTGAGAATGGGTGGATAGGGTGGTGATAAAAAGAAAATATAGAGAGAGAACAAAATATAAATATTTAGATATTAAAAAAATATATTTATTTCTCTCTCTATATAGATAAATAAAAATATCATTTTGTTTCTCTTTAATATATTTTTTTTCTTTCCCTCACCCCCTTATCCCCCAGATAACTTTTAGTTAGGGTCTCGCCACCCAAAATTATCCGCCTCTATCCACCTGCTTGGGAAAATTATCCGGTGGCATAAATGATCCGCCTCCTTATCCGGCATCCACCAACGACATGGGGGATAATTATCCGGGGGGAAAAATTATCCCCCCTCCTTCCTAATCCACAAGCCCAAACAGCCCCTTAGAGCAAAAACATGGGGGGTGGACAGAAACTAGAGTTGGAGGATGACTGCAATTTGCCACGAAAAATGTCGAAATATATATATTTTTTTTTGAAAAATAATTTCTGCAACAGAGCAGAGCCACAGTCCCCACTGCTGCGCGTTCTTGCCGTTGAGTTCGATGTTTGCCTGGAACACCAAGTCAACGACCCCGACCACAACCACATCGGCATCGAACTCAACAACATCGAAACTCGGAGACGGTTACTCTCCCATTGCAGAAAGCCAACATGCATGCCGACAAACATCTTTACGTCACGTACAGAAATCACACAGGCCCCTGTTGTTCTAGAGTCTATGTATGCAGAAGCAATTATATCAAGGGAGGAGGGACTTGTTTAAATTTATGAAGTACTCAGGAAAGGAATCAGGCTCATGGTCCCATAGATATACATGTGCAATTAGTGTAACTGTAAGAAGAGAGGAGTGGAACAGGGAGAACTGAGTGGGAGAAGATTGGATACCACTCAAACAAGGAATGCGATTACCAATTACTTTGTAGTATAGTTCTCTCTACACCGCTGCAATCTATTTCTTACCATTGCATTATACTTGCATGGGTCTCTGTTATATATGTGTGTACTTCCAACTATTTAAGAAAAATAACATTAACTATGTCACCATTTAAGATATACTATGTGCAATAAGGTTACTGAGAACAATAGATTACAACGTTGTCTTCACTGTTACGGCCATTTCAAATGAAAATAAATTGTTACCACTTGCCTTGGGGCCTTGAGAAAATTAATACTCATTACAAACTCATTTTAGCTTCGCCAACAATTTTAGAAGTTTAGGCCTGGTCCAACCCATTCTCACTAGCTGATCGTGATCCTCATCACCACTCCAAGATCCTCCTCATGCAGCTTCTGTAAATATCAAACCAGACAAAAAGGATCGATTGTATGTATCCTATATCTCATTAACTAAAAGCTGAGTACTTGTAATCACAAATTGATTCAAACGATTTTTTTTGTATGCTACTTAGTTTACTTTGATTCTGGAAATTACAACAGCACAGAATAATACTCACTTTTTCTCCAAATAACTAATATCAATACCTATAGAAACTTGTTGTTTTGAAGGAAAAAATTCATACATAAATAACTCAAAAACAAGTGATAACAAAAAAAGGACCCACTCAAAACAATCTAGACATGGCACCAATAAAATACAACAATAATAGAACAAAATTAGAAAGTGTACATTAATAAAATGACAACTAAATAAAGATATACAGAAAGAAACAAAAATAAAAATTAAGAAAAATGGGCATAAGAAAAGATAGTAAAAAAAAAAACATGATTGTAATCAGATAATGCACTTACCCTAATTGTCCGGGAGACTCTAGATTACCTGACTCAACAATCGTAGCCAATTATTTCCCATACTTACTTGCTCTTTTCCTTTATTTTGTGGGCAGAATTGGCAACAGAAGTGTTGCAGAAACGGACCTCAATCATGTTGTAGCGTAGGAACTTCTCTTCTCCCTATTTCAGATGGGATAACTCTGGAGCTCACAACATCCTAACTAACAACACCAATCTTTGAGCCTAGGAAAGTGATTACGGATACTTGCCACTCTTCATTGGTTCCGCGATCAATTTTTAAAAGAATTTGAGTTGAGAAAAGTCCCATCACTTGTTTTCCAACAATTTTCCGACGCCTGCAAACTGCAATAATTTTAGAACCTCGAGATTTGGCAGTGACTTCCCAAGAGTCGACATCTCATTCCACTTTTACTGTTGACTTCCGCCACAGGTTAGCTTTTTTAAGATTGGTGGGGAACCTAACCTCCACCGAGTCTGATTGCTGACTGGGCCATACCCCACACCACAACTTCACTCTTGAAGGTGGTTTAGAACGTATGTATCAGGAAAATGTAACAATCCATTCTTACGAATACAACCCCGAATTCCCAGCTTCCTGAGATTGAGTGTACCAGCCAAGAATCCCTGCAAGACCATCATCTACGGTTGAGAGAGTTTGTAGGTTATCCATGAGACGGGATAAATAGCACCTGCTCTTCATTCTCAACGTCCCCCCTTTTCCGTAACCTGGAGATGCCTCAATGTTACCTTTTCCCCTAATACAACGTGTAGTGGTAACAGAGGACAACGAGTGAATAATAGGTGTTTCTAAGTTCTTGAGGTTTGCATATTGTAGTGGTAGGTAAATATAATGAGAAGGCACACTTAGACGTGATTATACTTTCTAAGTACCTAAGTGAACTAGCTTTCTATTTTGCTGGGTAACTGGCAATCATTCCATCACTTGTACGGAGAACCCTAAACAAACTCATCCATGGATATCAAATCAACGACTTCTGTTTAGTGCATCCAGATTGGGTTAGCAAAACCAATATCGAAGTATGCACGTAACTGTGCATCCTCATGAACCAGATCCTTTGGTTGAGCAAATAACGACCAGTAGCTCACCTAAAAATCCGCGCGAAACACTCTTTCTCAGCTTGTTGATGCAGAAAGTCACGCAACAAATCATGGATACCACGGCTTCGACCCACCGTCATAACGTCCTCCTGAAACTAATACGAGACCGTCTACCATTAATCCATCAGTATTCCTCTGCTACTCCTCCAAACTTTTTCCCCCGTTTCCTCTTATAAATCCCTCCGCCACCCATAACCTCATTTTCCTCACGGAACTTGGGTAGGCCTCTGGTAAATACTCCAATAGAGAAAACACGGTTTCATCATCAAGTGATGATGTAAGGCTGATTGTAACTCAGTGCTAATCGTTTTCACCCATAATTTGTGGATCTGCAGCCATTTGTGAATTTAAGGTTTTCCCTCTTTCCTTTTCTTCTCCCACGTTTGGACCTCTTCTCTTCATTTTTAAAAGAATCAATCCAGCAACACCCCCATCACAAGTTGTCCTCCCTTGACCACTCTTGGCTATGTGCTTTCCTATCTCTGTGAGCTGTGGAGGCAGGTTTCTCTTTCGAAATACCTTTGTTGGAATGAACCCAGCTTTCATCATCCGTTAAAAACGTAGAGAAAGATAGGCCTATCTTGATTTGCAAGCGAATCCACGTCTTCATTCGACGATTGAACTGATTCTACTTCCATTGTTGTCAATTTGGGAAAATGTTTTCAAATCAAGACCAGACCCTACTATCCCATATATCATCCATCAAAATGAACTCATCTTCTTCCCTTTAAGCCGTTTTGTACAACCGTTTTGAGGCTATCTTCAATCGCTCATTTGATCAACGTCATATGTGATGATGCATAACCAAAACTTAAAAGCCACATAACAAATCCCCTTAGTAATTCTTTTGAAATTGTTATCCAAGCACGAATATGGAAATTGGTATGCGACAAGAGGAAATCATTATAACAACTTTTATAGCCAAAGTAAGTTCTTACCTATTCAGCATCCAACAATTGAAACAACGTCTAGCTCTTTGGTACTCCCAGTAAGCTGCGCTTTGATGGTCGTCACCTCTTCCTCAAAACCCACAATTGTTTTCTTCCTCCCCTGTAGATGTATTTCTCTGACGAATCTCTCGCTTGAATGATCTCCAACTTGTTTTGGCAGCCATGTCATATGCAACCGCTGAATCTGGCCTCTCTCTTCTAAAATCTAATCTCTGCTTCATTTGATTAGCCAATCAAGTTTGTTCTATATGATCAAATCTGACTGCAGTTTTTACCCTTTCTCTCTCATGTTTTCCTTGAATTGGATTGTGCTCCTTATTGTTTTGAAGAGACCTTATCCTCACACTTAATATCCTCTAGAGTACTTTTATCTAAAGTGTCCCCTGAAAGTTAATAAACGACCCGTTTCGATAATAATCATGTGTACTGAGTTCCACTTAAGATCCTTGGAGTACTTTTATCTAAAGTGTCCCTGAAGTTAATAAACGATCCGTTTCGTGTCAAAACGACGTCGTTTTAAATAACTCAGAATTTTGTCGAAGTTTAAAACGGACGGCCGTTTGATATCTCAAAACGCTTCGTTTTGATTTGTCTCCAAAATTTTTGGTTTACCCTCTTTTTTTGAATCCTCTCTCCTTTGTTCTTCTCTCTAGGTCTATCAAAATCAGAGAACATAGAACAGGGCATAAAAACAAATCATTGCAAAACCTTCTCCCTCTCTCTCTCTCTAGAAAGCTCCATCTACCGCTACCCCGGCTAACTAAACGCTACCGCGCTACCCCACATGCTGCCCGCGACATCTTCACTGCAGCACTTCTCACGTCCCTCCGTACGCCGTTGATCCTCCCCCCCCGTCGGCGACTATAGCTAAGCTCCGTCGTCTCCAGGTACTCTCGTCATCTGTTGTAGTACTTTCTTTAAAGCCATCTAGCTCTTATGTTGCAGGAGCAATATGTTGGATTTCTCTAACAGCATGGTGTATCATGGAAGGAATCATTCATCTCAAGAGGTGAAGATCGAAAAAAATTCTGAGTTCCGATTTTTTTGAAAAATCGGTTTATTTTTTCAAGTTTCAAAATCGTTTTGCTAGAAAATAAAAACAAAAACGATATAACGAGAGATATTAAGTTGATGTTTCAATGGGTTTCATGCTAAAAATGTCCTTTTTTGCTAGAAATTCTCCCAAAAAAAGTTTTGGAAATTGTTTACCAATAACACAGAAAAAAAAAAACAATAGCTAGTGAGAAACAAAACTTGATTTTTTCATGGTTTCAAGCTACAATTAAAAAATTTCATCATGATTTATCTGTGGTGAGAGTGTTTTCAAAAAACAGTTCGCTAACACAAATCAGTTATTTTAGGCAATTCTCTGAGAAAATAAGTTTCAAAACTATTTGGCAAGTAAACAAAGAAACGATAGCAAACAAGAAATATTACGTTATTTTCAATGGGTTCATGCAACAATTTCCGTTTCATGGGTTTCATTCAACAAGAAAATGATAAAAAACCACAGATAACAATATAGATAATCAAACCATTATGATTTTTTTTCCCTGTTAGTTCAGCCGTGGGATGGAGTCATGACTCCACTTCAACTGTGCATTGGTAGATTGAATTGCTTCCTTTTTAGTTTCTAACACATGCAATGGCTTCCTGGTCGTTAATTTACCCGTGTAGTTGTCCAACTCTTCGTTCATCTCGTATTTAGGACATTATCTGATTAGTTGCATTAACATGTATATGTAAATCTAGTGTTGTTTTTTAAAGAAACAAAAAAATCAGAACTAACCACGCCGAGGGTGATGCACTAAAAAACTCAATGTGCATAATACCCTTTGTGTAATCATATATAATATCGATATTCATTCATTGGAATTCTTGCATAAATGATATCTCGACAACCCTTACAACTTTAAACACAAAACCAAAAAAAAAACTCTCCACACATACATGAATACAAGTATTAATGCCTATGTTCACAGCACATACCAAAAAAACAAAAGTGGTCAAGATTAGTGGTAGAAAAGCTGGTGGAAAGAACCATAATGCTTATCTTCCATAACCCATATTGATATTTTTTAAGTTGCCATATATTTATTAAAGAAAACATTGGCATTGGCTAAAATGGAAACATTTCTTCCCCTTATACGTTTGTTCTCCTATTTGCCATTGTGTATGTCATGGAGATACAACTTATGAAATGTCAAAATCATACTTTTCTGGCCTATTGCCATTTAATCATGAAATAGAAAAGCCAAAATCTACAATCAGTGGCTATTATGATAATTCGCATAGATAAACTATTTTAAAAATGATTGTGTTGAATTTTCTGCTGACTTCAACTATAGTATTACTCTTAATCAGAACCTTTTTCATTTATTTATTTATTCAATTGTATGTTAATTTCTATTTGCTCTGATATGCATTCCTTTAATTGTTTTCGGCAGGCCAACTTATACAAAAGTATAGGCTATCCTACAATCCTTTTGTTTTATGTAGATTTTTATTTGGTAAAGGATTTGCATACCACTTATGTTTGAATTTGACTTATTAGGGAACATATCCCATTAGTACACTTATTATCAGTATTTTTTATTATGCAGAAATGGAACCAAACAATGTAAAATAATTTGGATGGCGGAAACAACTTGGTGATTGTCCACACATTGAAAATGGTGGTGGATGTTTGAATAAAACGACTTGGTGAATCGGAGCCTGGACTTGGGCCATGTCATTTGACTCTGAACAATCCGTGTATGAATTTTTCTATAATGTCTATGGAGGAAGAATTGGTTTTTATTGTTAGAAAGGTTATGTCAAAAAAACAACATGGTGATGTAACCTCGAGGCTCTTTGTTTGTAACAAAGAGGGATTTTGAAGTGTTTACAAAAGGGATCCGTTAACAAAAATCCCCAGACAGAAATAAGGACAGTTGTGAAGCTCAATTTCGTATTAAGTTTGATATGCAGTAGAAAGTACGTAGTTGAATTGCTTTTAAACGAATATCATAATCATGCCCTTGTATTCCCGGAGTGTGCCCATATGGTTGCCATCCCAGAGAAAAATCCTCTGCTACACAGGCAATTTGAGTTGAATTGGCTGACAATCTGGATTCCTCTTAGTGCTGCTTTTGAGCTTATGGGAAGGGAGGCTGGTGGAAGGGCATCTCTTGGATTCAACCAAACAGGACCATAAAATTATTTGAGACGAAAAGACAAAAAAGTCACCAGCGAAACCTGGTTTGGACATAATTACATGGCTGGGCAGAGTTACATGAATGGACCGGAGTCACCTGCAGAGCAGAGTCAAATGTTTTGGGCAGATCTACAATCATAGGTCTCCACTTTTGCCAAATATGATGTGGCATCCCATTATGGGCCCCAAATATGGTGGCCAAGGAGGAGGCATCCCATTTTCCAGCCAAGCATGTTGTGAGAAATAATTGGCACAACCCATTATGATTAACGTGCCAAGTGGACCAAACACCTACCAATTACAGAACACGCAATCATGGAATGAATGTAACAAATTTTATCACAAATGTTGAATGCAGAGGATAGTGAGGAACATAGAAGACTTCTTTCATTGATTTTGTCATGAATTCATGAGATTGTTTAATTATTTTGAACCTTTGTGAATTCAATTGTTTCAGCCTGCCATAAGAACTCGCATTTCCTTCTCATGCTGCTCCATGTCATTTACTGAACGTATATCAGGACATATCTATTTTCTTCATCTTAGCATCTAACTACTTAAGCAGACCAAAAATCGCATCTTGCTGTTAATCATCACTACAATTTGCTACATATCCACAAGTGCAATACTAAACAAATAAAACTAAATTCAACCAGAGCTAAACCTAGCAATTAACTTGCTTTCCAAGCTCAATGCTTGCTAATTAGTAGATGGAGTCTAACAGAACTTTGAAAAGTATCTACTATCTACTTTCTACTGCCCTTGCATTTCACATTGATCACTGTTCTCTCTCTAAACAGTAAAATCTTACTACAAAAGTATTTGCAGCCACCTACGAAGTATGAATTTGGGAATAATCTACTGAAAAATTAAGATGTCCACTGCTATTCAAACAAACTTCAAGCACAACTCAACAAACTACAAATTCCACCCTTACATTAAAAGCTCATACCAAAAATATTCTAAAAAAGAAATCAAATTTTTTCAAATAAAAAAGAGAAACAGATCCATCATCTCCAGGAAGGTTTCAACAAATGCCTTGATTCTCATTTTAACTTGGCCATTTGGCCGCTTGACTAGCCAATTTTTGCACGAGTATTTAATTTGAAGTTCCCTCCACATAATCCATAAAATCAAGTCGTTTTCGACATCAATATATTTTCGACATTGTTTTGGTTCCATTTCTGTATAATAAAAAATATTGAATATAAGTTACATAATGGGATAGGCTTCCATATAATTCACATTCAAACCATAAGTGTATTGACAATCCTTTCCAATAAAAACTAGATAATCAGAAAGATGTAGGATAGCCTAATACTTTTGTATAGCTAGCCTTGCTTGACACAATCATAAATGTTTTGATTGATAAAGTTTCTTAAGTAATTGTTTTCCTTTAGCCTATTAAATTGTTTCTACGTGGGAATTTTAGAAGGTCATTTACCGAGTCCTCTTGTTTCCTCTTGTCTCTGTTTTTTTTTTATTTCAGGACAAGCCTTTCTTCAGTTAGAATTTATATTGAAAATCTAATTTTCGTTTTTAAGGCCCTAATCTCGATTTACCCTACCAAGGACAACTCTCAACTATCCTTGAACTAGCTCTATTTTAAGGAAATGCGCAAGTCTTAACCCTTTTCTAGAACCCAACCAACGTATATTCCGGAGGAAGCCGTCCCGCAACCAGAAACTAATGATAACTAAGAACGTAGGGCAGAGGAACTTTCAGACGTCTTCTGTGCTAAGTAAAACTTTTTCTTGAACAAAAAGCTGATACTATTTGGCAAACAGCACTCAGAAATCATATGCAAGGCACCTATAAATAAAGAAACCATAATTCTCAGTTCAAAGTAAAGGTAACAACACATTGAATCCAAATTCACAACACCTGAATTACAGAACACTTAATATTTTGTTTTTATTTATTTTAGTACTTTTTTTCAGTTTGAAAGCACTACTTTGATTCCTGGCTAAAATGAGATTGTGGGAGCTAATTTTTAAGAGAAGGCATATTCAAATCAAATCTTTAGCCAAAACACCTGTCAACCCAAGAAGTGTCAAACCTTTGACCCTTTCGAGTTGGAGTTGCCGGCGGAGGCGGATCAATGGCTGATGCACGGGAGGAGGCGGAGAGGATGCTGGGCGGTGAAAATGTCACAGCGGCGTCGAACTGGAGGGGAGGCGTAGTGGTGATTCGATTTTCTAGAGAGAGAGGGGGAGGGGGGGGATTTGCTGCTTCTCTGTTATGATAGACGGAGAGAGAGGGGAGGGGGGAGAGATGTTCAAACAGATGGAGGGAAGCCAAAAATTTTGAGGATCTCAGGACGGCGGCATCGTTTTGTTTCGTTCAAACGGAGTCGTTTTTATTATTTCAGGATACTTCAGGCAATAACACTCCAGAGGATCTTAACCCCCCTAACAAACCCCCCGGACAGCCCTCTCATCTCCTTTGTCTCCCTCCGAATTTAACCCAAAACCCTTTCTCTGCTCTCGTCTTCTCTCTCTCTTTTTT
>VIGQ01000151.1:0-2500 GCA_009663005.1 Actinidia chinensis | reverse complement strand
TTTTTAAAACATCAAAGGTTTTTATGTATTTAAAGGCAACCTCAAGGGAAGGTCGTGTAATTCTCCCTAATTCCTTGTTTAATCTAAGGATGCAGAAAACTAAAATATTTGCGTCTTGAGAAGCCCCATGTTGACTTAGGTACATCCCCGATACTCCTTGGCAATACAAGACATGTTCATAATATTATTTTTTGTCACGCTCATTTCTTATTTAAAAAATAATTTATATATCCGCTCCCTTAACTATTTGAAGTTATCATGTTTCTCTTCCTCATCAAAATGCGTTTCTCATTTACTTATTACTCATGAACAAAACCAATATATTGTATTATTTTTATTTTGGTTGATTTTTATTTTTATTTTTAATTAGCTTGTAAAAAATCCTTTTATTTGGCATAGAACTACAGGAGTGAGAAGAGTGGATAGAAAGGAGAGTTTGTGCAGAGAAGAGAGCCAAAAGAGGCAATATAATAGGTTTAATATATAGGTAAACAAGAGCAAAAATGAGGGAGCAGCAGATAAGAGAAGGTATGCAGAGACGTACAAAGAGTAAAATGTGAGACGGGAGATAGGAGGGACAGGAAAAAATAAAGGGCCATAAAACAAAGGAGACAAGAGGGCTCAAAAACATACAAAGCCAAGGAGGACGAAATTAAAATAGTGCGTGACAAAACCGGGGAAAACAAGGGACATATGATTTTTTTCTTTGGTCTCCAAAACAAATGGCATATTTGGCATGACAACATAGAAGCAGTGATATGGCTGTCTGTGACAAATTTTAAATTAGCATTTTTGGACGAAATACTACGGGGATAATTTAAATGGAATTAATAGTTAAGGAATGTAATGAGCTTTTTTTTAGATGGACGGGTAAAATAATAAAATAATAATTTAGGAAGTATTTATATAATTAAAGTCATATTTTCAATTATTGCAGGTTAGGCAATAAAATAATTTTTAATAACTGAATCTTTATCGCCCATGGTTTGGTGAACATGCGGGTGGGGTATGGGAATACACAAATCTAAATCTACCCTGTTTTTTGCGGTCATAAGTAAATATACGTTTTCAAAACAGATTTTGGTGGAATTAGACTATTAGTCTTGGAGGTCTCATTTAACATGTAAAGATTTCTAATCTTTTATTTTTGGGGAATTAACATCCCAATAGATTATTAGTTTCAGCCATTTAAATTGGGACTCACAAACTATAACTAATCCCATACTCAAAATATATTATCAAAAATAGCTTAATTCTGAGCCAGAAAAGAACATGGGCAAATTGTGTGTTTTTCCCATACCCTCACTCTCTCCCACTTTGTTCATTTGCACGTATAAAGATAAGTTGAAAAAGATTTTAACGCTTGTCTTAAAGTCCAGATCTCCCTCTACCTCGTATTTTTTTTTTATTTTGTTATCTTTAGGTATAGATTCTCTTACAAATCAGAACATGATAATTTGTACAACTCGTAAACGTATCTAAGAACACATAAAATATTTATTTCTTTTTATATATTTTATTTATTTTCATCAAATTTTAAGACTCATGTGGATATGAAATTATTTTGAATATTTTTTTTGTATTGTATTTTCCCTTGACGTCCTAACTTATGCTTCTGTCTAAACCGTTAATGTTACTTCTTTTATGTATATGTGCTTAGAAATGGTACAAGTTTTACTTACTATTTTTCAAGGGTCGCCATGTTTTCAAGTTTTATATTGAACCATGTCTTGATCCTTTTCCTTTCATAAATGGTATCTGAATTTATTTTATATAAATAATTACATGATCTAGTAATATACTATTATAAAGATTTCGAGTATCTACAAAAAAAAAAAATAAAACATCAAATATGAGACAAACCCCCATACAAAGTAGTTATAAATAAACAAAATGATTTCTAGAATGTTGTTGAGTAGTATATAGCCGTTTTTTAATCATATATAGATTTTTTTGTAATATAGCCGTTTCTTTTATTTGCTCAATAAATTTATTTAAATTTATTCACTATATTGTGATAACTTACTGCCCATAGTAAAAAACTCATGGCATTTGTTTAATTTGTAATGTTTAAGAATATTTTTAGGGGTATGTTGTAATATGGAATCAAAAACCTGCTTTTGGTAATACTTTGTAAAAGTTCATGAAAAAATCAAACAAATTGAAATGTATGAACTTCGTAGTGTCCAGGTCATGCGACATCCATACTTTTTTATTATTGCACAATTCTAGGGAAGGCCCTAACCATACCCAAGCAAGAAGCAAATGATGTCCAAGCTTCCCAAGCAAATGGATAGTGGCTAGGGAAGTGATCACTGGACTCTCCTAGAAAGTCAGTTCACATAATATGTTATATACCGAGCATCATGGTGAACACTCTTTTTTAATTACATTTACACTTTTTCAATTTTTAACAACTATTATAATATATTATATAACATAATTGTGATCACTATTAACTATATAAAATTCCATCTCTTGTTGTTAGCGTGGTGGGAGG
>VIGQ01000131.1:117500-121730 GCA_009663005.1 Actinidia chinensis | reverse complement strand
AATTATTTTTGTCTCTCTCTTCGGGTCAGCTTTGTATCTGTGTCAATGTGTCACCAATTTCCATTCATTGGGTCAATTATGAAAATTTTGGTATGAATGAAGTTTGAGGATTAATAGTCCCTCATTTGTAGTAAATTAAGAAAATTTCTTTTAAAAATGAACTTCTTCTCATCACTTCCATCTGGAACATAATTATTCCTTTTTATAATTTAATCGGAAAATGAATTTAGTCCTTTCCTTATCCGATAAAGAGAGCTAGAACTTTTGAGTAAAATATTAGATTTTGTATACCGTTTCATATTTCTAATTTTCAGTTTTGGAGAGAGGAGAGATGTAGGTTTCAATTCGCCAAGAATTTACTTTCGGTGGTGTTTCTGACATCGCGGTCTACCCTTTTTTATCCTGGCAAAAGACGCCGACGGCGTTTACAAAAACACCCTCAGTAGGTGGTGAATTTTTCTTAAGGAGCGGCGGTTGGCAGGAATCGACTCATAATTCTAATTTGTAGCTCATTCCTTAATTTTCTATTTGGTAATGGTAAATTCAATTTAATCTTTATATATAATTTGTTTGAATGAAATTGTTTATTTAGAATTGTTATATTTGCCTAACTTTTTCCAACAAAAAGAACCAACCTGGTTTGCCTAGGGTGGTCGGATTCTTGGATCATCCTTCTGCAAACTAGATAGGTCCCAAAGTTTGAGCTCGATAATTTTTTAAGGGCAGATTACTCTGCTGTCACCGAAAATATAATAACCTCACTGTTCTCCGCCTGGACTCGCACCAACTGTCACCAAGTGGATGAGCTCAAAGCTCCATCAAAGAAAGAACCCCCTTACAATTTGCCCAAAAACTTCCAAAATTTTGATGTTTTTATTATTTAAAAAAAATTCAATTTTATTTTAATATTTTATATTATACAACAGGACGGAGCTGTGTTAGGGTCATCAGTGACCATGAACCCTTTACTTTTTGTCCCCCCCCATTATCCTTGTATAAATGTATATATATCCTGTGAATTGCTATCGTATGTACCAGGGCCACACATTCATTGTCTTGATTACCAAAGGGTCATAGATGCAAAACAAGTTATTTTTAAACTAGAGCATCATAAGTTTGGCTATGAGCTATAGTTTTGGGTTTCAAAAAGAGCCAATACATTTCAATATAATTTAATTTCATTTACTATTTATTTCTATTTTCTCAAGTTATAATTATGGGTATTTGAAAAATTAATTGGTTTTGTTATGTCAATTAGTATCTTTTGTTTATATTGATGTTTTTGTATGTTTAATTTTTTGAAAATGGGTCTCCTTCTCCAAAGAATATACTCGTTTTGGTAGTTTTTTTTTATTAAGAGTTGACCCTCTTAAAATAATATCCAGCCTTCCATCCGTGAATATATATAGATACATTTTAAGAAGTGCTATTGTACTTGTTTTTGGGTAGGGGCTTGCTATTGGCTTGTTTGGGGTGTGTGGGTATGGATATTGCTTGGGTAAATTTGCCCCTCTCGGTCTCTCTCCACCCCTTCATCCTCTTTTCTCTCTCTCACACCATTATTATTTTTGGAATACCATCTCCTGGTAGTTATTAAAAAATGATAAAACTTTTTTCATTTTTTACTTTCACCCTTTTAATTTTTTATATATAACAAAAATTATATAAATTTTTTTAATTTCTTTTTACTTTACTCCCACCTCCAAAAATTTTGATCTCAAAATTATTTTTATGATCCATATTTTTTTTTTCTTTTAATAAAAAATATAATGTGGGAGTCAAAAAATTTTATAAATTTTATTTATCATATTTTTTTTTATATAGCCATTCAACACCCTTTTATTCCTTTTTTTTTTTGTTTCTTTTAATGACACTTGATTCTCATTTTTTTTTATTTTCACTCCGAAATTTTATATAATTTGTTTTAATAAAATTTTTATAATATGGATCAAAAATATTCTTTTACTCCCATCAGCACTTTTATTTTATTATTTATCAAAATTAAACAAATAAAAAAAAGAAATAAATTTTGAATAAACATAAAAAAAAGAAAGGTAAGAAAAAAAATAACAACAAAGCTAATCAAAAAAAAAAACTACAAACTGAAAAATAACAAAACACAAACAAACTATGAAAACGAAAAACAAAAAAAGTACACAAAATGAAAAAAAACGAGAAGATGAGAGAGAGAGAGGGAGGAAGTATATTTGGCAAACAACTTAGAAAAACAAGGGTTCACATCATAAAAAAAGTTTATGATACAGTTTATTTATAATTTTTTTACTGCACCTTATTTTTTTATATAAAGAAAAAAACATGGATCAAAAAAATCTTTTTTTTACTCCCAACCATCAAAACTAAAAAAATATTATAAATTTTGATCCATATATAAAAAAAATTTATTTTTATAAATAATTAACAAAATATTATAAAATATATAATAAAAAATAATTTATTCAAAAAAACTGATAATAAATACAAATTTAATAAAAAAAACTGAAAAAACAGAAACAAATCTAAAAAAAATAATAAAAATGAAAAAAAACGATTGTCCCCCGTTGGGGGAGGGGAAAAGGAGGGGGACACAAGAGTAATTTTGTAAGGGGGTTGGGATATAGAGGCTAAGATCTCTTCTTCTTAGCAACCAACACGACTATGACTCTACTAAAGACAGAATTATAGTCATATTCACACTGTGGAATCATATTTTGCGCTTTTGACTAACCTTAGCATCTCAAGATTGTAATTCGTTCACCTGTTAATTATTAATATAGATTTTTTTTTAATTATGACTGATTGTTTTTTTTTTAAAATAAAAAGACTATATGTTAAAATTTTAAAGAAGTCTGTGAATTGGTTGTTCTATTATAAAATGTATGTCTATTAAAAAATGTGCCTATGAGCATAATCATTTAGAAAAGAAAGGGGATACAACTTATCAAAGGAAAATTGGTAAAAAAATTAAACTCTAATTTTTTAATTTTCAGAAATTAATTTTTTTTTTTTACTCATCACAATTCGAATCATATGACAAGCCTCATGTTGTACACTAACTACGCTAGTATTCTCGTGCAAAAACAAACAATTGGGAAAACAAGTCGCACAACCTAAATCCTTTAAAAGCCTCTCGTTCACTTCTGTTACCCAGATAATTAACCCTAGAGGGGGGGTGTGAATGGGTGTTTGGCAAACTTTTCTTTTATAAAAGTATACTGCCGGAAACGACGGGGGGGGGAAATACTGGAAAGTAAAAGAGTTGGGAAATGAAGCTGTAAATTGGGATACAAGGGTTAAGAGTTTAAAATGATATACAAAGCAGTATAAGCAGAGAGTGTAAAATTATGAGCACAATATAAAGAGATAGGAAAGAGTCAACTCGGCGATTTCTCGTGGTTCGGTCTTCCTTTTCCTGACCTACGTCCATCCCCAAGCACACCACTTGGATAGTTCATTCAATCACTACTCCAAACTCCTTGCATGTGAGTTCAAGAGTTCAAAAACCTTTACACGCAAGAGTACACACCACTCTTCTTCACAAGGTGGAAAAATTTCCCTTCCACACCTCACAAGGGTCACACAACCCTCAAGGGGCACACCACCCTCTAGATACAATCGCTGTAAATAAATTTGAGATTTCTCTCACAATAACAATTCTCCTTTTTGAGAAGGATATCCAAATGAATCTTTTACAATGAGCTCTCTCACTAGAACCTTGTATGAATTAAACTATGAAGGCTCAAACAAAAGGGAAAAATTGAATATATTAATGAAGAATTGTTTGATTTCTTTGATTCTCAACTAGATTTCCCAAGATAAAATGAGAGCTAAGATATGTATTTAGAGCTCCTATGAAGAATATACCGTTGAGTGATTTAAATTTTGCTGCCAATTTTCAATTTGAAATCACATTTTCAAAGTCAGAAATTGGTCTATCATTCATTTTTCAAAATTGCAACCTACATTTTCAAAGTCAGAAATTACGTACTACCAATTTTTCAAAGTTCCCAACCCATTTTCAAAGTCAAAATTGGTGCTATTCAAATTTTCAAAAGTTGCAACACATTTGCCAAAGTCAGAAAATCCATTACTCTACAATTTTTTCAAGTTCCAACCACATTTTCAAAGTCAGAAATTGTTGCTATCCAAGTTTTTTCAAAGTTGGAACCAAATTTCAAAGTCCCAGAAATTGTTTCGACATATTTTTCAAACTTGGAACCAAATTTTCAAGTC
>VIGQ01000131.1:85000-112500 GCA_009663005.1 Actinidia chinensis | reverse complement strand
TCATGGGCTCGATTTATAAAATCAAGCCATGCGGTGTCACGCGATTCATCAGGCCCAAAAGTATTTTGGAAGAGAGGTTTTTTTCGCAAAGTATTGTCTGGCCATTTTCTTCCAAAGTCTATTTTTTCTCTTTTCAACACAACGCCATTTTGTTGAGGGGTCCTAGGTGGCCGAGAAATTATGTCCAATTCCTAGATCATCACAAAATTTTGGCAAAGACTCATTTCAAGTTCTTTACCATGATCGGTTCAATTTAGAAATTTTTGAGTTCTTTATCATTTTTTAAGATTCGGCATAGTTTTGGAATGGGAAAATGCTTCATTTTGGAGCTAAAAATGTTACCACCATGTAAAGCGAGAAATCATCTACAATCACAAATGTAATATTTTCCTCAAGACTCATTGTTCTTTGAAGACCATTAGTCATGTGTCGAAGTTGTAGAGGCCTCGATGTGAGAAACGATATTTTTTTTGACATTAAAAGACACTTTTGTTTGTTTTCCTTGTTGACATTCTCCACACAATCTATCTTTTTCAAAGAATTTTTGGTAGCCCATTGCCAATTGCCTTTTTAGCAAGTTTTGAAATAAGATCTATAGAGCATGCCCAAGCCTTCTATGGCCATAGCCAACCATTTTCATTCATGGCTGATAAGCAAGGTTCCATCTTGTTTGCTCACGTCATCAATTTTAAACATATACATTTTCAATTCTTTGACCAATAAATAAGTTTTTTATCCATCTTGATATTTTCTATGGTGCACATATTTTTGTGCAAAGATGACTTTATTTTCCTTTATCACATAATTGACTAATACTAAAGTTTTATTCTTTAATCCATCACCAAGTAAAACATTTTCTATAATAGAGAATGGTTCCTTACCCCCATTCCCTATACTGATGATTTTTTCCTTCCTTTGCTATTGTCTCCGAGGTCAACGAATCACCATCCGTTTGGATTTATGATGCGAACATGGATTTTGTCTCCGGCTTGTCCTTGAGCATCCACGATCCATACCACACCTTCCTTTCTTAGATTTACATTCCAGCATACTATATAACAAAGATCACCATTGGTCTTTGGTACCCAATCGTGTTGGTTCCTTGATGTTAGTAGCATTTTCTTCTAGGTCCCCCATATTGTTTTTTTAATCCTTTTCTACACATTTCTTCTTCACATAGCAATGTGTTTTTGAGTATGCCCTTCCCTTCGGTATTGCAATATTGCATGACATTTTTGTGTCGAAAAAGAAGTTGATTCAACACAGAGTTTTTATATAATTTTTGTTTTAGTTGAAGTATGGTCCAATTCTCCGCACGATCATATAAACTCTTTGTGGATCCAAGAAGTAGATCCAAATCTTTGACCTTTTGTAAATTTTTTCAAGACATTTTTGTTAGTCTAAAATTGTATCATTAGTTCAATATTTTTACTTGTCAACTCATTATCATGCTTCTTCACAGTTTTTCTATTTCAATATGAAATGAGGGAGCAATTGTTTTCTAACTCAATTTTTGTTTATTAATTTCAATGATTCATCAAATAGAATCAATCATCATAAATCATCTTGTAAATCATTTAAGGAATTGGATTCGAGATGTTCCCCCACCTCATTTTATTATCTTCTTGAGCAACAAACACAAATTTGGCCACTCTTGATCACTCGACTCATCATCGGATTGTTCAACGTCACTTTCTCCACAAGCCGCAAAATCTTTCTTGAAATTTGTTCCAAATTTGATATTTCTCTTTATCTCTCTTGACTCACTCTTTTCTTGAGATTTGGGCAATCAACTTTCATGTGACCGGGCTTTTTTGCATCAAAGCAATGATTTGGGGTCCTTCTTTTGTTCTTTCATTTTTGTCGAAGTTTCGTCGTCTTGTCTTCTAGGAAATTGACCTCTTTTGAACATCTTGTTAATCTTCGTGTAAAGAGAGCCATCTCTTCATCACTTCCTCATCCAATGTTTGAGTTCACATTGTTTGTGATGATGATGTTTTGAAACAATTTCTGCTCTTTTTTCTTACCTTCGTCATCTTCCTTCGTCATTTCTCATTGCTCTTCAAGGTGATTTCATGTGTCTGAGAGATTCAGCAATTCATCAGACCCATTTTTGTGAGGTCTTTTGGCTTCTTCAATGGCGGTAACTTTTTTTTGGTCCCCAACTTCTTGTAGACACCCTAAGAATTTTTCTCACCATTTCGACATTAGTATAAACTTTACCGAGAGACTTAAAATAATTTAATCCATTAAATAAATCGGTAAAACGAGTAAACATTTCCAAAATTTTCACCTTGTTCATTTTAATAATTCGTATTTATGAACTAACATACTATTTTTGTATTCGGTACTTACTACTTATTTTTGATTCCTTTTACTTGGACTTGTCCCCTCATGGGTTACTTCTAGATTTATCCCCAATTTCCTTAGCCGTTTTCACAACCGGATATTCTATTGAATTCGTTTACGTTAAGGCACAATATAAAGTGTGAATGGCTTTAAGCTTATTTGGTACATCTTTGTATCTAACGAAGTCCATTCTTTTTGAGGTTTAGTACCTCTCCATTTCCATTTTCAGTTATTTTTGTTGGTAGAATAGGTCCATTTTCTATCAATGTTCCACATTGCATAATCATTGGCCTGAATATTAATTTTCATTCTAGCCTTCCAATAGTTATTAATTACTCTACCGGAGAATAGTGGAGTCTTTTATGATTGGCCTTCGGCCATATGTGTTCCCTATTATGTTGGCCATAGATCTTTTACTCCTATATCGTTAATCCCGAAAAATGTAAGTCTCTCTACTGGCTCTGATACCACTTTTTTAACCCCCTACCAAAATTATCCCTATAGGGGGGTGTAGGGTTGTTGGCAAACTTTTCTTTAATAAAAATTATCACTGAATTAAGAGTTGTTAAAATGATATAAAAGCACGTATGCGATAGTATAATATGATAGCGCCATATAAGAGATAGGGAAGAGATTCAAACTCGGCGATTTAGAGGGGTTTCGGTTCTTCCTGACTACGTCCACTCCCAACACACCACTAGATTTCAATCCACTAATCCAACTCCTTGCAGGTGGAGTTCAAACCTTTACAGCAAGAGTACACCACTCTTCTTCACAAGGTGGAAAATTTTCCTTCACACCTCACAACAGGGTTCACACCAACCCTCAAGGGGCACTCCACACCCTCTAAGATACAATCGACTGTAAATAAGGCTTTGAGATTTCTCTCACCATAACAAGTCTCCTTTTTGAGAAGGATATAAATGAAGCTTTACAATGATCTCTCTCCTAGAACTCTTGTATAATAAAATTGAATGCTCAAAGGAAATTGAATATATGAAAAATGAAGACTGCTTTGAGTTCTTTGATTCCTCACTAGATTTCCCAAGATAAATGAGAGCTAATGTATGTATTTATAAGCTCCTAGGAATAATATAACCGTTTGAAGGGAATTTGAAATTTGCTAGCCAATTTTCAAATGTGAAATCACATTTTTTAAAGTCAGAAATTGGTGCAATTCAATTTTTCAAAAGTTGTCAACCACATTTTCAAAGTCAGAAATGCTACTACTAATTTTTCAAAGTTCCAACCACATTTCAAAGTCAGAAATTGGTGCTATTCAATTTTCAACAAAGTGCAATCACATTTTCAAAGTCAGAAAATTACTACCAATTTTTCAAATTTCCAACCACATTTTCAAAAGTCGAATTGTTGCTATCCAATTTTTCAAAGTTGGAACCACATTTCAAAGTCATTTGTTTGCTAACATATTTTTCAAACTTTGAACCAAATTTTTCAAAGTCAGAACATGTTGCGACCATATTTTTTTCAACTTGGAATCAAGTTTCAAGTCAGAAATTGTTGGACCATATGTTTTTCAAAATTGAAATCAAATTTTCAAATCAAATTAATTGCGTAGCCCTTTTTCAAACAATGGTTAGTCAAAATATTCAAAGACAATAATTTTTGCTAGCAACATTTTTTAATAAATCTAGTTTTTAATGGAATGCACTTTTGTATTTTTAAAAATGCCTGAAGGTATTACGGTTCATTTTTAGAGCCTAAAAAAATTTAACCATACAAACTTTACAACAATACCCTAACCAAAGGTTCTTCATTTTTTAGATCTTCAAGTGGCTTGAAAGGTTTCTGTTTTGCATGTCCAAATATCTTCGTTCTTTTTGGTCCTTGAGATGTGTTGGCGTGATATTTTCTGCAACGAACCTACTGAATTAAATACATTAGTGTGAGCAATAGATAGATTTGGTTTTCATCAAAATATTTGAACATAATCGGATTGACTCCATAGGGCTAACACACTTCAATTAAGAATGCAAAACAAAGTTATTAGTTAAACTAGAATATCATAAGTGTTGGCTGAGGTCTTATATTTTGGTTTTCAAAGAGCCAAATGCATTTTTCAATATAATTTAAATTTAATATTTATTTCCTTTTTTTTCCAAGTTATAATTATGGAGTTTTGAAAATTATTGGTTTTGTTGATGTCAATTAGTATCTTTGTTTATATTGAAATTTTGTTATGTTTAATTTTTATTGAAAAAGGATCCTCCCAAGAATATACTCCGTGTTGATAGTTTTTTTTTGATAAAGAGTTGACCCGCTTTAAAATAATATCATAACTTTGCCCTTTTGCATCTGATAAGATTTTAAATGACTATCATATAATTATATTTAAATGTGATCATAACATTTATCGTAGCATCCCGGTCCAATTTTTTTTTGGTGGATGGCAGATGAGTCCACAAGTAGGGGGATTTCTCGTCTTGCAAACTATTATTCCCACCCCTCTGGCACGGGTGTTGTGGGGATGAGATTGTTAATTGGGTTTGTTTGGGCAAATTTGCCCATCTCTCTCTCCCCTCTCCCCCTTATTTTTTTTTGAATACCATCTCTTGATTAGTTATTTAAAAACAAATATATGCTAAAACTTTTTTATTTTTTTACTTATTAACCTTTCTAAAGTTTTTTTTTTATTTTAAAAAAATTTATAATAATTTTTTTAATTTCTTTTACTTCCACCTCCCAAAATTTTGATCTCAAAATTATTTTTATGATCCATATTTTTTTTTCTATTTTTTTTCTTTTTATAAAAAACATAATGGTGGAGTAAAAGATTATCAAATTTATCATAATTGTTTTTATATAGACCATTCAACCCTTTTTATTTATTTTTTTTCTTTTAGTACCCCATGATTCTATTTTTTTTTCTTTTACTATACTTTACTTTCGAATTTTACATAAAAAATTTGTTTTTGATAAAATTTTATAAATATGGATAACAAATATTCTTTTTACTCCCACCATCAATTTTATATATTTATCAAAATTACAAAAATTAAAAAAAAATTTTGATAAAAAATAAAACAAACAAACTATAAAGAAACAAAAAAGAACATACAAAAAAACTGGAAAAACAACTAATGAAAACAAAAACAAAAAATATACACAAACTGGAAAAAAAAATCGTAGAGAGAGGGGTATAGTGGCAAAAAAAATTCGAAAACATTCACAGCACATCATAAAAAAATTTATGATAAAATTTTATAATTGTGTTTACTCCCGCCACCTTAATAATTTTTATAAAATAAAAACAATTGGATCCAAAAATTTCTTTTACACTCCCACCATCAAAATCTAAAAATTATATAATAAATTGATCCATATTATAAAAAAAATTCTTATAAATAATTAACAAAATATTAAAAACATATAATTAAAATTTTCTCTCCCCCCCCCTTGCTCCCCCCCTCCCCTTCCTCCCCCCTCCCCTTCCCCCCCCTCCTTCCCCCCCTGCCCCACCTCCCCCGCCCTCCCCCCCCTGGCCCCCCCGGGGCGGGGGCCCCGCTGGGCCCCGGGGGGGGCACTTCCCCTCGCTTTGTGCTTTCCCCCCGCTTCCTTTTGTCAAGGGGGCTGGGGTTGTTGGCTAGGGCTGTCAAAAAAAAAGTCGCGAACTGGCCGAAACCCGAACCGAACTGAACTGATTCGTAGATTTTTTATTGGGTTTGTGAATTAATGGTTCATACATGGATTAAAAATTAGAACCTGCGTAATTCGCGATTCGGTTCATATTTCATACAACGAACCGTGGATTAACCGAATTGGACCGTGAGATTTCAAATTTATATTATATATATAATATTCGGATAGAGTTAGAATTCTAATTGTTTACAGATTGTTATGACTTATTTTTTCTTTTCTAAATTACTCAATGTGTAAATAAAAGTTAGGTGTGACAAGTGCAATTTTTATTTTATTTTTAAACAACTTGTACGTCCAAAATCCTAAATAAAAAGAAATTCACATTTCATTTTACAACAAAAGTAAACCAGTAGGCCTCACTCTAAATCTATACTGCGGCCCATCCCTCTCTTTTTGGTCCATTCAATCCGCGTTTTGGTCTTTCAATACGTATTTAACCTACATTGGTTTTCCAATTTAGTTTATATCTTTCAATCCTGGTTTTTACTTGCTACTTTTTTTTTTTTTTATCGTCTAACTGCAACTTTTTATGGGAACTATCATATAATCAGTTTTTTTAATTTAATTTCGGTGAAATGTAACACTCCTTGAATTAACTGTGATTCGAACCGGATTTTTTGAATTTTTTCTAATCTGAACTGTAGATTTTTGGTCTGGTACACCGATTGTATTTTTTTGAAACCATAAACTTTTGGTTTGCTCTCTTAAATTCATACCAATCCGAAGTATTCGGACCGTTGACACCCCAGATGTGACTGTTTGGGGGTTGGGAAATAATAGAGCTATTTCTGCTAACAACCAACGACCTTGACGCTGAATAAAGACAAATTAGTAGTCATAATGTCCACACGTGGATGTCATTTTTGGCGGGCTTGACTAACTCTCATCTCACTCGCAGAAATCTCTAGATTTAATATCGTTCACATATTAATTATAAATGATATATATTTTATTTAATTATGAACCGTATTATAAAAAAAGACTATAATTTAAGAAGTCTTTTACGACGAATTGGGTTCCATTCTAAAACAATGAATGTCTATTCAAAAAATATGGCTTATGAGAACATCATAAAAAATGGTAAGTAAGTAAGCCATCGTTTAGAAAAGAAAAGGGGATAGCAACTCAAGTCAAGGAAAATTTATAAAAGTTAACTTAATTTTTAATTTTTAAAAATTCAATTATTTTTTTAACTCGTCACATTTCGAATCATATGACAAATCTTCATTTATGTCCCACGTTAGTATCTCATCAAAGCAATAGTGGGAAAACAAAGTCACATGTACTTGGGATCTTTAAAAGCTCCTCATATCACCTCAATTATGTCCAAAATTCAGCATTTTGTTTAACCTCTCCACTCTGTCCAATTTTTTGCTAAATAAATATATATCTGACATGAAGAGTTTATGGTTTTCAAAGGACCTATCAGTTTGTGCAATATTATTTCCCACATTATTTGGAAAGAATCATTTAGTGCGCTGTCACGATGTTAAATAATAGAAGACTGGTAGATGGTTTATTAAAATGTGATATGTTAAAAAGTTTATGATATAATTTGTGACCAAATCAAATTCTGTTTGAAACGGATTTATAGCGAGGAAAGAAATTTGAAAGGTAGATCGCCAATGGTCTCGATAGTTGAATCGTCTAACTTTTTTATTTTTTTTTTTTTTTTCTTATAAATTCTTAATCCAAATACAACCTAATTTTTTTTCTTCTAAGTTTTTTTTGAAAAAAAGAAAAAAAAAAGATGTCATATATCACAGCTTTGGTGAAGTCGTTTTGATGAAGAGGAAAACTGAAAATTTGTGTCACTAAAACAACCATACTTATCCAAAAAATCACAATAATAAAGTATAGTAAGACAAATTATAGACACACGCATCATATAATATAACTATTATGTCGATTTGTGGTGAATATCATGAGAATATGTTATGGTTTAAAAATAATAAAAAATAATATAATACACATTATTGGGATAAATGATAACGACTTTTTTTTTGTAATAAAACAAGAAATTGTGATTTCTTTGTTGTTGCTGCACTATGCGGCAATCATTTGTTAGATTGTGTAATGTTTTTTTTTTTAAAGAAGAGAGCCGCTGCGCAGTAAGTAAAATTACTATAAATTGCATATCTGCTACTATTTTTGACGACGCCCCCCCTCCTCTCGCCATCTCAATTTCCTTCATATGGCATTCCAATTTCCATCCATCCCTTCCTCTGCTCTTACCTGCCTTCTTTTCCTTCCATGGTGGTGTAAAATTGTGAAGAATCCACATCCCTCGACTCAATTCCAAACTAAAAAACTACCCCCCAACCCCCAGGTCCATGGAAACTAAACTACACATCATAGGAAATATCCACCAACTTGTTGGCTCCCTACCACCGCAACCACAATTTGAGAAAATTGGCCGGAACATATGGACCGTTTGAATGCTCTACAACTCGTCAAGTGTCCCACTATGGTCGTCTCTTCGCCTGATTTGCCAAAAGAGGTTCTAAAAGACCACGACAATTGTCGTTCGTCGCCAAGGCCTTTTCTTCTTCTCGCTCGCTTCCCAAATTTTCTCTTATGTTCACAATATTGTCTTTTCCCCGTATGGTGATTACTGGAGACAAATGCAAAATTTGTGTCTGGAATTGTTAAGTGCCAGGCGCGGGGTACAATCATTCCAAGGATTAGGGAAGAGAATTTTTGAATTTAGTAAAATCAATTTCGAAAGATACGGGATTGTCCCAAATCAATCTTCGCAAAAATCTCCAATCTCCTCCGCTAAACATATGGGATGGTTTGCTAGCCCGCGTTTTGGGAGAGAAACAAAGACCCAAGAAATTGCATTTCCCGCTTTGTGGAGGAAGAAGCCACGTTCTTGGCAGCGGTTCATCAGCATCCGTGGACCTTTGTAACCCTCGGTGAAAGTACTCGAAGTGATCACCGAATGAAATTACTTGAGAAGTTGAGAAACATACTCGATAAAAATACTCGAAAGCATTGTGAACGAGCACAAGAATGGAAACAGTGCGACAGAAGGTGGCAAAGCAGGAAACAGAGGTTTAGTCGATGTTCTTCTAAAGGTTCAGAATCCTGGTGACCTGGAATTTTGCATAGTTGGCATTGACTGATGACAAACATCAAAGCAGTCCATTTTGGTTATATTTTTTTTTGTGTGTTTTGGTACTTTTTTTTTATATTTCATTGCAACATGTTCGAGTCATACTATTTTCTTTCTGCTCAGAACCGGTTTTTTGGGGAAAAAAATCGAACTTCTACCATGGTTTAATGGTTGTGAGGGCAACATAATTATATGCATAGAATTGTCTCTTCTCTATTTTTTGCTCTCTTTATGTTTCAATATTTCGTGTAAAGCACTGTTTTAGAACGTCTTTCAGAAACATTTTGAAAAAATAAATATTCATATCCTTTTCACATGTTATCATTTTCTTTATATGATTTTCAGAATTTGGAAAAATTTTTTGGCGTATGAATTTTTAAGTTTTGAAAAATGTCCACGAAAGTCATTTCTGTGAATTACCTGAAAACATCCAAACCGCATAAATTTCATGATATGTTCAGTGCTGGACGTGAGACATCCTCAACAACAGTAGAGTGGCAATGTCGCGGAATGATCAAAACCACAGCAATGAGAGAGCACAACAAGGTAAGAAAGTCTTTTCCACAAAGTAACGTCATTTCATCAGGTCGTCATGAGCTACCTACTTAAAACCTATAACCAAGAGAACCTTAAGGGCTTCACCCTCTGCTCCCTATTAGTCCCCAAGAGAATCCAGTGAACCATGTGTGATTAATGGGCACTTTTGTCTCTGCCAATACCAAAGTCTTGTCAATGCGTGGGGCAATCGCAGCGCCGAACCACGAAAACCCCAAACACTGGAACGAGCGGAGAGATTTTAACCCCAGAAGAGGTTTTGGAAAGCAGAATGATTTCAAGGGAAACGATTTTCCAATTCCATCCCGTTTGGGCCGGGAGGGAGGATTTTGTCCGGGATATAATTTGCCGTGCCTAACATTGAGCTTCCACGTGCACAATTGTTGTACCATTTTGATTGGATCGTCCCATGGCATGAAAAGAAGAGCTAGACATGGAAGGAGTTCATTTGGTGTGACTGTGAGGAGGAAAAATATCTCATCTTGATTCCAATTCGTTATCTTTCAATGAATCTCTTTCTTATGGAAACTAAGACCACAAGGAAATGGAGTTTGATGCTGCAGGGTTGCTTTGATTTCATGGGTCCTGGGCTTCTGAATTCGTTTTTTTGAAATTGGTCCTGAAATGGGTTGTCGAAAGTATAGTGTTAATAGTTTATTGATTAGGGTACTGAATTTACTCCCATCGGCCCGCTATGGTTTGTGAAGCTTATATTTATTTGGCCCTTTTATTTACTGATTTATTTCTTAATACGTGTTCCATTTTCCTACTATTTTTTGCATTGTGTATAGCATGAATTTTCTATGATTCGAGATATAGACTTCTGTTTGTGTTGTTATTAGAAGTACATCTTTTATTTAATATGAACTAATAACTATCTTAAAAAGATAATCTTAGAAAATTCACACATTATACTGCTAATTAAATAGAAATTAAAATTGTTGACATAATTCAGGATAATTAATAAAAAATTTATTCCATTGAAATATTTATATTGGGTTCATTACTTTTTTCCCTTTGCTTTTCTATTTTCTTTTCCCACTAAATCCTAATCCCACCAAATACACCCAAGGCTATTAACAAGTTTGAAAGAATTAATCATTTTTTTTCAAAATTAGCCTATTTTATATACAAATGCCATCATTTTAAGCATGTTAATTAATACATTCATGAACCTTGTTCACAAAACCATAAACCTTGCCACTTAGTTGCAGTTTTAAAATGTTGCCCTTTTCAGGTTTATTTTGAAATACAAACCACTCATCCTTTTCGTATCTTATTCAATTTTTTTTTGTTTTTTTTTGCAAAATTTTAGGCTCTGTTTTTGGTTTTATTTTTTCAAATTAATTGTGTAGAATAATGATTTTTCAAAATTTATTTCAAAAACATTCAGTGTTTCATATATTATTATTTTTTTACTTAAAAATAATTTTTTCGAATTTGCATACAATCTTTAAATATTTTCATTTTCTCAAAAATGAGTTTATTTTTGAAAAAAAAAATCTCAAAAAAAAAATTTCAAAAACCAATCAACCAAACAATTTTTTCTTAAACTATTTAAATTTGTTTGAGAATTTTTAAGAAATATCTTTTTTAAATCTTTCAAATATATCTGAGGGTTCTTGAGTGCCGAACAATAGGAAAATAATTCCTTATAGTGGGCACACATTTTGATACATCCTCCCATTTGGTGCTGGAAGGCGACTTGAACAGCTTTTGTACCATTTTGACTGGAGCTTTGCTAATGATTGAAGATGTAGTATGTGACGGAGTTTTTGGTTTGAAGAAAAAAAGATCTTTATGGATTTGCCATTCCTTATGCGTCCTGTGCCTGCCTGATAAAGACCAGAAGCAGGAAGTGTAATGCAAACTCAATCCTGAATTGACGGAAGCCATTCATAATTGGAAATAAGAAAATTTAATTTCAATGTGATCCAGCGTTGTGGCATGGAATCTGCCTCTCCCCAAATAAGGGGAGATATTATTCTCACTCCACTTTTAGTCGCATCAACAAACCTATCAACAAACCCTTTAACTGAAATTATCATTTTGTCCCTGCCTTTTGTCCCCCTTTCTCTCCCCCGTGTTCCCACCCCACTTTTCCCCCATCCGGCCCCCCAGCCTTCCTTTTGAAGCTGCATAGACCCCAGCCGGCCTTCCCCCAAGCCGACAGCCCGCACCACACTGTCAACCTAACCCCCCTTCGCCGGCTCTTTCCCCAACCCCCACCCCTTCCACTTGTCAAAAACCCCCTTTTTCACCCAGCCCAAGCCCACCCACTCCCTTTTGTTGGTCCAAAAACTTTTTTTTTTTTGATTATTCTTTAATAGATTTTTTTGTCTATATATATAGATGAAAACACTTTGATATATTTCTATCTTATTCATACTATCGCTTCACTTTTTCTATCAAGATTTTTGTCAACTTTTTTTTTTATAATTCATAATTAAAGAGCACTGTGATGACTTATTTCAAATCGTTGGATAACTGCGAGTGTTTTCCCTTTGTCAAAAACTTTTTGTTTTTTGATTATTTTTTAAATAAGATTTTTTGTTCTATATATATTATGAAAACACGTTTCTATATTGTCTATCGTATCATACTATCACTTCAATTTCTAATCCAGATTTGTCACTTTTTTTTTTTCTAAATCATAATTAGACAGAGCACTGTGGATGACTTAATTTCAATAGTTGGATAACTGAGAGTGTAGAAACTTTTACTCCGTCAATATTATTAATGAACTTAAAAAAGGTTTCCTTAAATGATAACGCTTCTATCTACACTTTGATATAGCAACAAATGTTTTATCGAACCCACCTTGTAGCTTTTTTCAAATGGTCCCCCTTCCATACTTCAATCCTAATTCCTAATTCCATCTCTTTGAAGGTGGAAACAGTGGAATTCCATAAAAGCATGTCCTTTTTCTATAATTTTCTCTTACAAAGTGCATGCTCATTGTTGTGTTAATTGTCTCAGCGTCCTTTGGGGAATATTCACAAATTTGGCGTGGCAATGAACATACAACATTGAATATAGGGATGTTTTGTTGGTTTCCCTCTGTGGAGGATGGCCCAAATTTTTGAATGCTCATGTTTGTATTTTTTTCTTAGGCCCATAGTGGAGAGTTTTTAGCCCATTTTGTCATAATGTTTATACAATGCTATTGACTAAGTAAGTTTTTTTAGGGCAATAAGAAAAAAAATTGGTGTGCGGGGGTGCGGGCAATTTGTTTATAGAGAGACAGAGAGGAGGATTGTGAGGGTGAAAAGAAGGCGCACCTACCAAGTTTTTGATCAAGGGATCCGATCCACAGTCATTCGTGGTCCGATCTGCTGAAATTTGGTGAGCACACTTCACACGACACGAGGCCTCTTCAATCTGGAAAAAACCCCCCCCGGGGTGGGATATTTTAATTTGGTGCTTCCCACCATACGCAGATCTGGACGTGAACGAGTACACTTGTGTTTTGGGTGAGATCTCTCATTTCTCCTTTGTTTCCAAGAATTTGTTTCTTGAGTTACTCTTGTTGTTTGCCTCTAGTAAGTACTCGAGAGACCCTTTGTTTTACCATTATTGATTCCATAGTGGGATTTGGTGGACTTTGGTCCCGTGGTTTTTTACTCTTTACATCGGGGAGGTTTTTCACGTAAAAATTGATCGTGTTTATGCGTGTGCTTATTTGTTGATAATTTATCAGATTCATCTTGCTTGCCTCGATTTGATCACTTCCTATTAAGATTCACACAAAGAGGGAAATTTAGTTTTTCCGCATTTGGTATTGATTCGAATAACCGAATCATTGTTTGTTCTCCCAACAAGGATTCCAAATGATAAGCTATGTGAAAACTAAGTTTTGATGTTATAAAAAGGGTAATGATGTATGCATTTTACTCATTTTTTTAAATACACATCACTAATTGTCTATATTCAATCTTTTTATAAAGATCTGAACTGCACATCGATGGTATTGAAAAGAAAGCACAAATATAGGTGTATGGTGAGGGTATTAGCTAATTGCTAAAGTGTAGAAGCAAAAATAAATTAAATAACTTCGTATAATTAGATGTATTGGTGAAAGGGGGGGAGTACTTAATTTGCAAAAGTTGGTGAAGGCATTATTATAAATTGTATAATAAAGAAAAATGTAAAGTATAATTAGAAAAATTAAAGGAGAGTCAACTTGTTATCGGAGGGTCCTCTCTCCAGAAGATAATGTCGTAATTCACCACGGTTTAATAGGTTGTGTTTTGATTCAATTAAGGGGAAATTTCAACTAACACGGATGTCAATTATTGCATAAATGACAAGCGAGAAGTCATTATTCCCCCCTCCCCCCTCTATAACAATTAAACAGAGATGTCAATATTATATAAACGATCGATCACGTGTAACATAGAGTACGGTTGGGGGTGGTTGGACTAATCGATATGACTTTCATTAGCTTTCTAAAAATAGTTACTCGGTCGAGAACATAATATTTAACTTTGCTTCACGTGCTCAGGACGATAGGTCTTAAGGGAACATGCTTTGAGTACTCTAATGTTGACACCTCAAACGCACACCCCACAGGTGTCATTAAGATGGTTGAAAGGAGTGCAAAAAAGCTCCCACTCTTTTCAATCAATCCCAATTACTCCACATCGTGTTGATCCCACTCCTTTCAACCAATCCCAATGCCCATATCGTGTGGTGTGCGTTTGAGGTGAACATTGGAAGTACCCATAACACTACTCTAGGTTTAATTACTAACCAGTGCTAACCACCGTTTAGCTATTTTTATACTCAAATAATTTGAAAATATCTAATTTAAAATATATGAATTATTTTATCTATATCTAAATCTAATAACATAGATAAATTTCGATATTTTATTATAATCTGCAAAATACTCTAATTTACATACAACAATCGAGATGTCGAGCGTTATTATCTCCCCCACTCCTTTCAAACCACCCAATGTCCACCTCATGGTGGTGGTGGTCATTTGAGGTGCACATTGGAGTACCCATACCACTACTCTGGTTTAATTACTAACCAAGTGCTAAAAAATCCACCGGTTAGATATTTTTATATCAATAATTTTAATATCCTAATTAAAATATATGAATTATTTTATAATATCTAAATATAATAAAATAGATAAATGTATTTTTATTATATATCTAAACAAAATATCTTAAAATCTAATTTTCATCGAGATTCGACTTTATCTCCGAATCCGCTCGCGCTTTGGTGGAATCATTTCCCAGAATTTTTCAAAAGAGAAAATTACAGTTTCAAACCCAATTGATTTTTTACAATTATTTCTCCCAGGACTTTTAAGAATTATAGATTGAACCCAATCATTTCTGTTATTTACAGTTCTTCTATATTTAAAATTTATAGTTTTCCCCCAGATATTGGGTAATTACAAATTTTATCTAGATTTTGAAATTACAGCTTTATCCAGATTTTTTAACCATTATAAATTTTACCCAATTTTTTTAAAAATTGTAGTTTGAAATCTTCTTTTAAAATTTACGATTTGAACTCATGGTAGATGTTGCGCTTTTACTTTGATTGGTTGATGTTGAGTACTTGATGGATAAGTAGCGGTTTTTGCAACTGGGTGAGGATGGCAGAAGAGCTTTTGCTTAACTTGAACAGGTGAGAGTTTTTCTCAATCGGTTGGAGTTGCCTCGTGATTCCGTTTAGATTTTCAAGGGCACTGCCCTCGATCTCTTGTCTAGAGCGGTGCCATTAGAACCCCACTAGGAAGCCCGCCCGTGGGATCTCGGGGTATGTTGAGTGTAACGGGTGTTAGACAATTGTGTGATTATATTTAGATTGGTATCTATTTATGTGGTCAGTCTGTCGGAAAGACAAAGAAGTCAAATGTCCAAATGGTCTAGTAAATAGAAGGGTAAATATGTCATTTATGGACTGTTTACCCCTATTATTAATAAAAATAAATTTTATATTATTTATGCGCTGAGTCTTCTATTTTGTGGCTGGGTAGACTATGATATGTTAATTAGGTTGCTATCATATTCCAAATTTCCATTTTGAAAAAGATTCCAGTGTGAGACTTGTGTTGTGGGAAGTTAGCTCGATCTTTGTTTCATTCAGTTGAAAGAAGTACATTTAACCGAACAATTGGAATTAAACAATTTCCATATTGATATGTGTTATTTGAAGTATGTCTAAATACCTATACAAATAAGTATTCATTAATTTCAATATGATGTATACTTTCTAAAGAGCAATGATGAAGCTTGGATAGAAATTCGTTCTTCATAAGAATGAGGTAGAGAACCAACTTAGCAAGAAAATTAGGGTTGTGAAAAGTGACAGAGGTTATGAAAATGAATCACTGTTTGGTGGTGATGTTTTGCTCAGCAGAATGAAACTTCTAGGCGATAGAAATGTACCTTGAAGTATGCTATGTTGGTAAGTTATGAGTTGTCTCAGAACATGTGTGGTGAAGTAATTTTCATCGATAACTATATCCTGAATATAGTATCTCGCAAGAAGTCGGACAAACCCTTGTATAAGTGTTTAAGGGTAGGAGACCTACCTATAACTACTTACAAATGTAGGGGTATCTTGTGAATGTGGCTTACTTCTTCCTAAGAGGAAAATAAAGATCTAAAAAACCATTGTTGCGATTAGTGATAAGAAGTACCTATGTTTGGAGTTTATAAAGTGTGGTTATTTTTTGAGAATTTGGAAAGATAAATTTTGAGAAAATACTTACAGAACCAAGAAGAGTGTTCCATGGCAAAATAGCACACATGAAAACTGAAAGTGTTAGAGAAGGCTTGTAACATCTATTGTCTCAATTTACACCAACGATGACCACAGTTCAGGACGGGCAGTCCATAGTCTGCCAGTAAATTCGATAGGCTTTCACAAAGGGAATGTTCAAGATCAAAAGAACCTATCCTATGCAGAATTATTATTGGCTCTCTCTTGTGTCAACTTGTATTTGTGTCGATTTGTCAAACCATTTCATTCATGGGGATTATTAAAATTTTGGTATCAATGAAAGTGGGCATTAATAGGTCCTCATTTGTAAAGGTAAAATTAGGAAAACTTGTGTTAAAGATGAACTTTCTCATCACAAGTCCATCGGAAAAAATGATTATTCCTTTTTATTAATTAATAGGAAAAATGAATTTAGCCTTTCCTTATCCTATAAAGAGAGCTAGGACTTTTGATTAAAATATGAGTATTATACAGTTTTTCAATAGGTTCTAATTTTCGATTTGAGAGAGAGAGAACGTAGGTTCAGTACCAAGATTTACCTCGGTGGTGTTCCGACATACGACGGTCTAGCGTTTTATCATGGACAAAAGACGCCGACGTAGTTTACAACAAACACCCTCGGTAAGTGGTGAATTTTTCTTAGGAGAACGCGTTGACAGGAATCGACTCATAATTATATTGGTATCTCCAGTAAGTTTCATTTTTGTAATTGTAAATTCCAATTTATTTTATAATATAATTGTTTATTAATGGAAATTGTTATGTAGGATTTATATTTGCCGTAACTTTTTTTCAACAAAAAGAACCTGGTTGCATAGGTGGTCGGATCTTGGATATCCTTCTGACGAGATCGGTTCCCAAAGTTGAGACTCTATAATTTTTTAGCAGACCACTCTGTCACCGAAAATTCATACAAGTTATAGGAAATCTTTCCTAATATCAGCAAATAAAATGCATCATTAGAATATTTTGTCGCATAATATATCGGCAGCTCATACTTAGCTTTCATTTACATTCTTTCCAGAAACTTGGCATGGATAATATACTTTGTAAATTTTAAAAAACGAATGACTCGAATAATTAAAATAAGCTTTGTTAAGCCCTATACATTTGGCAAAGTCCACAAGACCGATGCAACTTAAATTTTCTATGCCTTGTCTGCTCCACGATATAATACTTCACGTTCTTCGTTCCTGACTCGCACCAACTTTGCACATGATGAGCTCAAAGCTCCATCAAAGACCCACCCTTACAATGTGCTAAAAATACTCTCAAAAATTTT
This sequence comes from Actinidia chinensis, assembly GCA_009663005.1. Classification (NCBI taxonomy): domain Eukaryota; kingdom Viridiplantae; phylum Streptophyta; class Magnoliopsida; order Ericales; family Actinidiaceae; genus Actinidia; species Actinidia chinensis. Next base: position 94,786 of record VIGQ01000131.1, on the reverse strand, counting down.
GATTTTTTATTGATTTAAAAAAATTTCAATTTTTTTATTATTTTAATATAATATACACATGACGGGGCGTGTTATGGTCTAAGTGAACATGACCCTTTACTTTTTCCCCATTAATCCTTGTATATTATGTATATCTATCCTGTGAAATAATGCTATCCGTATGTTTAAAAAAACAAAAAACAAAAAAACCCCAGGCCACCCATTCTTGTCTTGATGACAAAAAGGTCAATAAGATGTAAACAAAGTTATTTGTTAAACTAGAGCATCATGAATTTTGGACTGAGGAGCTTATAGTTTTGGTTTTCAAAAGATCCAAATCCATTTCAATATAATTTAATTTAAATTTACTATTTATTTTCTTAATTTTCCCAAGTTATATTATGGAGTATTGAAATTATTTTGGTTTTGTTATGCAGTTAGTATCTTTGTTATATTGAATTTTGTTATGTTTAATTTTATTTAAATGTCTCTCCAAAGATTACTCCGTGTTGGTAGTTTTTTTTTTATATAAAAGAGTTGACCCCTCTTAAAATAAATCATGACTTCCCTCCTTGCATATATATAAACTATTTTTAGTGTTAATCATATAATGTATATTTAAATGTGAATCAAACATTTATCGTAATCACGGTCCAATTTTTTTGTGAATGCAGATGAGTCCACTAGTAGATTTCTTCTTGCAAACTTTATTCCACCCACGGTTGTTGTGGGATGAGATTGTTATTGGGCTTGTTTGGCATTTGCCCATCTCTCTCTCAACCCCTCATACTCTTTTCTCTCTCTCTCACCTTTTTTTTTTTTTTGATACCATCCTCCTTGATTTAGTTATTAAAAAAATGCTAAAACTTTTTTATTTTTTTACTCTTCACCTTCTAATTTTTATGATAAAAAAATTTTATAAATTTTTTTAATTTCTTTTTACTCACCTCCAAACATTTGGATCTATTATTTTTATGATCCTATTTTTTTCTTTTATAAAAAACATAATGTGGAGTAAAACAATTTATAAAATTTATCATAATTTTTTTTATATAGCCATTAAACCCTTTTAGTTTTTTGTTTTTCTTTTAAGCAAGCACCCCATGATTCTATTTTTTCCTTTTACTTCCTTCCGAATTTTATATAAAAAATTTTTTTAATAAATTTTAATAAATCGGGTAAAAAATATTTCTTTTACTCCCACCATCAATTTTATTTATCAATTTAAAAAAAAAATAAATAAATGTGATAAAAAATAAAAAAAACAAAACTATAAAGAACAAAAAGAAACTACAAAAACTGAAAAAAAAACTAATGGAAAACAAAAACAAAAAAAAACAAACTGGAAGAAAAAAAAAAACGAGAGAGAGGGGGGTATAGGTTGGCAAAAAAAATTAGAAAACATTCACAGCAAAAAAAATTTATGATAATTTTATAATTTCTTTTAGCTCTCCCACCTTAGATTTTTTATAAATAAAAATATGGATCCAAAAATATTTCTCTTACTTCCCACCATCAAAATCTAAAAAACTATATTATAAATTATTGGGGGGGGGTTTTTTTTTGATTCCCCCCATATTATAAAAAAAATTATTTAATATAATTAACAAACTCTTACAAACATATATAAAAAATATTGATTCAAAAAAATTGATAAAAAAAAATAAATTTAATTAAAAAATAAAATAAAAAAAAGAATAAAAAACAAGAAACCAACTAAAAAATAACAAAATGGAAAAGGGAGAGGACACGAGGGGAAAAGGGGGGAGGGGGAGGAAGCCACAAGAGTAATTTTGTCAATGGGGCTGGGGTTATGTTGCTAGGGCCTGTCAAAAAAACCGTCGCGAACTGTCGAAACTGCCCCGACTGAACTGATTCGTAGGTTTTTTATTGGGTTTGTGAATTAATGTTTCAGACACCGGATTTGAAAAATGAAAAAAACCGTAATTCGCGGATTCGGTCCAGAATTTTCCATTAAACGGAACCTTGAATTAACCGAACCTGACCTTGAGATTTAAAATATATATATAATATATATATATTAGGATAATATTTATAGCTTATAATTGTAACAATATTATTATTACTTATTTGTCTAATTAACTCAGTGGTAATAGAAGTAGGTTGTGGACAAGTGGCAATTTTTATTATATTTTTAAACACTTGTACATACAACTCTAAATAAGGAGAAATTCACCATTTTATTTTACAACAAAAGAACCGGCAGCCCTCAACTCTAATATATACTGCGACTGCGGCGCATCCCTCTCTTGTGGTCCTTCAATTCCGGCTTTTATGGTCTTTCAATTACTTTATTTTAACATACATTAAGGTTTCAATTAGTTTATGATCTTTCAATCGGTGTGTTTACTGCGATCTTTTTCTTTTTTTGATCGTCTACTTGCAACTTCTTATGGTACTACCATATAATCAGTTTTTTAATTTCTTGAAATGTAACAATCCTTGAATAACTGTGATTCGAACATGAATTTTTTGATTTTTTTTTTAAATCGAACTGTAGATTTTTGATCTGTACACAGATGTATTTGTTTGTGAACCATAAACTTTTTGTTTGCTCTGTAAATTCACTCCATTCCGAAGTAATTCGACCGTTGACACCCCCAGATGTGACTGTTTTGGGGTTGGAATATCGAGCTATTTCTGCCTGGAGGCAAACCACCAGACTTGACTTGACAGACAAAATTTGTAGTCATATGTCACACTGTGATTCAATTTTTGCTGCCTTTGCCTAACCTTATCATCTCACTCTTCCTCGCTAGAAATCTCTAATTTATATCGTTCACATATTAATTATTAATATATGATTTTTATTTAATTATGACCGATATTAATAAAAAGACTATCTTTTAAGAAGTCTTTTACGATGGGTGTTCCCTTATAAAATGAATGTCTAGTAAAAAAATATGCCGTTATGAGAACATCATAAAAAAATGGTATAGTAAGTAAGCATAATCGTTTAGAAAAAAAGGGATAACTTAATTCAAAGGAAAAGTTATAAAAAGTTAAACGTTAATTTTTTTAATTTTTAAGAAAATAAATTAATTTTTTTTTAACTTGTCCAACATGTTCGAATTCAATAATTACAATCTTCATTTATTTACCACTCCGTTAAGTAAGCTTCATCAAAGCAAATAATTGGGAAAACAAAGTCCATGTACTTGGGTCCTTAACAAAGGTCTCATTCACTCAATGTATGTCCAAAATTTCAGCATTTTTTTAACCCTAGCCACTCTTCCAATTTTTGCTAATACATATAATATCTGAAGAAAGTTTTATGGTTTTCAAAGGACTTTGAAATCCGTTGTGCAATATTGTTTCCCCCAAATTATTTTAGAAAAATCATTTAAGTGCTGCACGATTTAAATAAAATTAAACAGTAGCTTGGTTTCAATTGTGATAGAGTTAAAAGTTTAATGTAACATTTTGTGATCACGATCAAAATTCTGTTTGACAACAAGATTTAGCGAGGGAAAGAAATAGAAAAAAGGTAGATCAACCAATGTCCTGAATAGTTGAATTCGTCTAACTTTTTTATTTTTTTTCTTTTTTTTCCTCAATAAATTTCTTAATCCAAATACAACCTAATGTTTTTTCTTCTAATTTTTTGAAAAAACAGGAAAAAAAAGAATGTCATAGAATCACAGCTTTGGTGAAGTTGTTGAAAGAGGAAAAATGACAAATGGTGATGAGCTAAAACTACCAACTTATCCAAAAAATACACTAATAAAGTATATAGACAAATTTTATAGTAACTCGTGCGTAACCATATAAATATTTGCTCGATTGTGGTGACTTCTAATATGTATGTTAAAATAATAAAACATCCACTGGTCTCGAATAAAGTTTGAATCGTCTACTTTTTTATTTTTTTATTTTTGTTCCTCATAAATTATTAATCCAAATACAACGTAATTTTTTTCTCTAATTTTTTGAAAAAAAATCAAGGAAAAAAAAAGAATTCACTGAGTCACAGCATTGGTGAAGTTGTTGAAAAGAGGAAAAACTGACACTTTGTGATGAGCTAAAACTACCAAGACTTATCCAAAAAATAACAATAATAAAGTATGTTAGACAATTCTATATACACATCGTGCTACCATATAAACTTATATCGATTTGGTTAATGTCCATGAGATATGTATGTTAATATAAAAAATAGTATAGACACATCCTTATTGTGATAAATATACGACCATTTTGTATAAAAAGAAATTATATAGATAGTTTTGATGCACTATCTGGCATTCATTTTTAGATGTGTACTTTAGAGCCGCGCTGCCAGTAGTAAATTACTATCAATTGCATATCTGCTACTTAATTTTGGACGACGCCCCTCCCTCTCTCTCAATTTCCCCCTTCAATAGACTTCCCATTTCCTCCATGCCTCTGCTCTTAGGCCTGCTTCCTTTTCCTTTCCATGGTTGTAAAAATTGTGAAGAAATCCAAATCCTCGAGCTCAATTCCAAAACTATCTACCCCCAGGGCCATGGAAGCTAAACCCATCATAGAAATATTCACCAACTTGGTTGGCTCACTACCAGCACCACAATTTGAGAAATTTGGCCGGAACATAGGACCGTTGATGCATCTACAACTTCGTCAAGTGTCCCTATGGTCGTCTCTCTTCGCCTGAAATTGCCAAAGAGTTCAAAGAACACGACCTAGTCTTTTTTTGCCCAAAGTCCTATTTCTTCTCGCCTTCTCAAATTTTCTCTTATGGTTCCACAAACATTGCATTTTCCCCGTATGGCGATTACTGAGACAATGCACAAAATTTTTTTTGTGTCACGGAATTGTTAAGCACAAGTCGTGTACAATCGTTCCATAGAGATGAAGGGCAGAGGAGTTTCGATTTAGTAAAATCAATTTCGAAAGACTCCGGGATTGTCCATCACTCTTAGCAAGAAACTATCCTCATACTAACGAATGATTGTTTCTAGGCCGCGCGTTTGGGAAGAAAAATAATACCAAGAAGAGTTTCATTTTCGATTGTGGACGAAGCACGATCTTTGATGGCGGGTTTCACAAGCAATCGTGGACTTGTTACCCTTCGTGAAGTACTCAAAGTGAATCACCAGAATGAAAAGTAAGTTTGAGAGGTTGCAAAAAAAACTCGCTAAAAATACCTCGAAAGCATTGTGAACGAGATAAGAGTGGAAACAGTGCGACAGAATGTGGCAAAAGCAGAAACAGAGGATTTAGTCGAGGTCCTTCTAAGGGTTCAGAAGCATGGTGACTCTGGAATGTTGCATTGCTGATGCCAACTCAAGCAGTCATTTTGGTTAGTATTTTTTTTTTTGTGTGTGTTTTGGCTCTTATTTTTTTTATATTTATATTCATTGCAACCATGTTTCGAGTCATACTATTCTGCTCGACCGGTTTTTTGGGGAAAAAAATGAACTTCTACCCATAGTTTAATGGTGTGAGGTCACACTAATTTATATGCTAGATTTGTTTTCTGTCGCTATATTTGCTCTCTTGTAGGTTTCAATATTTTGTGTCAAAAGATCTCTTTTTCGCAATATGATTGCTGTGTTTCAGAAGTAGTTTTTCAGACGTCTTTCAGAAACAGTTTTGAACAAAAAATATTCATCCTTTTCACACGTTAATTCATTTTTTTCTGATTTCAAGATTTTGGGAAACAATTTTTTGTTATAGAATTTTTTAAGTTTTGAAACATGTTAACCGAAAGTAAATTTTCTGTGTGTGTGTAACCTATAATGAAACATACAAACCCATAAATGTCAGGACATTTCAGGCTGGAAGTGAGACATCTCAACAACATAGAGGGGCAATGTCGGCAATTGATCAAAACCCACAAGCGATGGAAGCGCAAAGAAGAGGTAAAAAATGTCTTTGCCAAAAAAGAAACGTCGATTTCAATCGGGCCGTCAGAGGCTAAAACTATGTAAACCTGTACCAAAGAGACCTTTAGGATTCACCCATTGACCTCTATTTACTCCAAGAGAATCAAGTGAACAATGTGTGATTAATGGGTACTTTGTTACCGCCAAGACCAACGTCATTGTCAATGCTTGGGCAATCGCCGCGCGACCCCCAGACACTGGAACGAGGCGGAAGAGATTTTACCCGGACAGGTTTTGGAATGCGGAATTGATTTCAAGGGAAACGCATTTCCAATTAATCCCGTTTTTTGGTGCCGGGAGGAGGATTTGTTTCCCCGGGAAACATTTGCCGTGCCTAAATATTGCGCTAACCACTTGCACCCAATTGTTGACCATTGTGATTGGAAGCTTCCAATGGATGAACAAGAAGAGCTAGACATGGAGGAGGCATTTGGTGTGACTGGAGGAGAAACAATGATCTCATCTTGAACTCCATATCGTTATCATGATTCTCCTGCTTATGGAAACTAAGACCACAAGAAAGAAATGGAGTTTGATGCTGCGCGCAGGTGCTGTGGGGACAAATTTCATTGTACTGTCTTTGAATCCTGTTGAAATTGTCTGAAATGGGTTGTAAGAAGTATAGGCTATAGCTTAGTGGATTAGGGTATGATTACTCCATGCCGCGTTAGCTTTGAAGTTATCTATTGCCCTTTTATTGTACGAGTATTTCTATATTGTGTGTTCCATTTCCCAAACTATTTTTGGCAGTGTAATAGCATGGGAATTCATGGATTGGAGATATAGATGTATTGTTGTGTTATCATTAGAAAGATACATCTTTTTTATTTATTGAATAATAACGATCATAGAAAAACATGTCTTAAAAAATTACACGTTTACAATGCCTAATTATAGAGACTTAAAATTTGTTGACGTAATGAGATAATTAATTAGAAATGTAATTACAACACCAAGACTTTGAGAGAGAGACGTAGGTTAGTTCGCCAAGGCTTACCTCGGTGGGTTTCGACGACGTGAGTCTACCATTTTATCCTTACGAAACATGCCGACGTAGTACAACATCCCGGTAGGTGTGCGAATCTTTCTTAAAGAAACTATGTTTCAGGATTAGGCTCGTTAATTCTATTTGTAACTCATTCCTAGTTTTCTGTTTGTAATTGTAATTCAGTTAACTTTCTATACAATTGCTAAACAATGAAAATGGTTATTTAGAAAATTTATGTTTTCGGAATTTTTTTTCTACAAAAAAGAGAACCTGGTGGGGTTTAGGGCGTCAGATTCAAAGATCATTATTCTAACGAGATAGGTTTCCAAAGGTGAGGACTCTGATAATTCAGGGGCTACCATTTGAATTTTTTTTTTACCTATAGTTCAAGAATTTCTTTTAATTGCCCCTCAAAAAATTATAAATACCCCATCATATTTTTTTTTAATAGTTGCCCCCCAAATATTTCTTGACTCCGCACAAGGGTGATAATTTTTTTAGCAGGATCCTATGTCACAGAAAAATCACTTACAAGTCCATAGAAAATCTTTCCTAATACAGCAAATAAAATGCATCATTAGAAGAATGTCGTATCACTATTGGCAGCTATACTTGGCTTTATTTCGTTCTTTTAGAGACTTGGCATGGATAATATACTTTTTAAATTTTAAAATATAAAGGCTCGATTCCTTGAACTAGGCTTTGCTCGTCGTTGACTCGCAATATTTTGTACAAGTGAACGCAGCTCAAAGCTCAACATGGCGCCACCTTTTACACTTTGCCCAAAATACTCTCTAAAATTCTTGAGTTTTTATTGATCTAACAAAACATTTAACTTGTATTTATTATTTTGATATTCCCTTCAATTAATGCATTTGGTAGTTGTTTATTCTTGTCAATTCTTACAAGCAATTTTCGGAAGAAACCAATAATATGACCAATTTAGTACTTAATAGAGCACTAATTACAAAAAGTAACTGTTATATATATCGTGTTTGTTAGTGTGTATATATATCTCAAGGCATGGAGGACGTGCTATGGCCATAGGGACCATTTGCCCCCTAACTGTTTCTCAATTCCCCCTGATCTTAATATAAGACACACATATTTTAAATTTTTAAATTATCGCCATATTTAAGGTTATAATCCATTTGCGTTAGTCCAATGACTGAAATTTTACTGAGACTATTTTTTTTTCAAAAAAATATCAGTCCTCTTCTCAAAGGTGTGGGACCCAACATATTGTGATTTATGACAAAAAAAAAAATCTCAAACCTAAGTTATTTTTTTGATCCATTGGAACATTTTTAGTGGGACCACAAAAAAAAAACTAAAACACTCATTTCTTCATCTCATTTTCTCCATTCTTCCCCATCTCACACTCTCCTCCTACAAGTCACCCCACCACCACACCACCACCGCACCAGTCACCACCACCGCTGCAAACTGCATCGCAGGTACCACATCTCTTTCTCTTTTTCCCCACTGTCTCTCTCTTCTACCCACACCGCCTCGCCTCATACGAAACCCACCGCAACCACCACAATAAGTACTGCATCTCTTTATGGGTTTGTGAATTAATTGGTTCAGACATGGATGAAAATTAGAAAACGGAATTCGCGATTCGGTTCATGAATTTAAAAACGAACCGGGATAACCGACTGGACCGTGAGATTTAAAATATATATATATATAATAATATTAGAATAAGAATTAGAATTATAATTGTAACATATGTTATTACTATTTTTTTCTAAATACTCAAGTTTTTAAAATGAAGTTAGGTGTGACAAGTGCCAATTTTATTTTTATTTTTAAACAACTTGTACGCTACAAAAATCCTAAATAAGGAGAAAATTTCACATTTCATTTTACACAAAAGTAACCAGTAACCCTCAACTCTAATCTTACTGCGGCCCACCCTCTCTTTTGTGGTCCATTCATACGGCGTTTATGTCTTTCAATTACTTTTAACATAACATTAAGGTTTCAATTAGTTTATAATCTTTCAATAGTGTTTTACTTTTTTTTTTTTTTAAAATTTTTTTTTTAAGTTTAAATGCTACTTATTTTTTTTTACGTCTACTGCAAACTTTTTATGGTATATCATATAATCAAATTTTTTAATTTCGTGAAAATGTAACAATCCTGATTAACTGTGATTCGAACCGTGAATTTTTAATTTTTTATAAATCGAACTGTAGATTTTGGTCTGTACACATATTGTATTTTTTGAACCATAAACTTTTGGTTTGCCTCTTTAAAAAAAAATTTTGTTTTCAACCAACCGAAATAATTCGGACCGTGACCCAACCCCCCAGATGTGACTGTTTGGGGTGGAAATAATAGAGCTATTTCTGCCTAAGCAACCAACGACTTGACTCTGAAAAGACAAAATTAGAGTCATATGTCCCACTTGTGGATTCATTTTTGGAGCTTTGACTAACTTATCATCGCCTTGCCAGAAAATCTCTAGATTAATATCGTTCACATATAATTATTAATACATATATTTTATTTAATTATGACGAATTAATAAAAAAAGACTATAATTTTAAGAGTCTTTACGAATTGGTGTTCCATTATAAAAAATGAATGCTATAAAAAAATATGGCCTTATGAGAACAATCCATAAAAAATGGTATAGTAAGTAAGCATAATCGTTTAGAAAAGAAAAGGGGATACAAACTTAATCAAAGGAAAATTATAAAAAGTTAAACTTTAATTTTAATTTTAAAAATTAAATTAAATTTTTTTAACTCGTCACATTTCGAATATATTGACAATCTTCATTTAGTACACTACGTAAGTAACTTCATCAAAGAAAGAATTGGGAAAACAAAGTCACATGTACTTGGGATCTTTAAAAGCTCTCATTCACTTCAATTTATGTCCAAAATTCAGCATTTGTTAACCTAGCACTCTGTCCCA
>VIGQ01000131.1:65000-80000 GCA_009663005.1 Actinidia chinensis | reverse complement strand
GGCAATTTGGTAGTGTTATGATTTATTTTTTGTCAATCCTTGTCAAGCATTTATCGAAGGAAACCATGAATATACCAATCTGTAACTTAATAGAGCACTACTTACAACAAGTTACTGTTATATAATATAGTGTGTGTATTATAGATCAAGGGATGGAGATGTGCTATGGCCATAGTGACCATTGCCCCTTCACTTTTTCTCCAAGTACCTTGTATCTATAATATAAGACCATATATATTTTTAAAATTTTTAAAATTATCTCTCTATTTTTTACGGTTATAATCCATTGGTTAATCTAATTGATTGAGATTTACTTGAGACTATTTTGTTTTTCTTCCAAAAAAATTTATTTTTCCTTTTTTCTCAAAGGTGTGGACCCTACAGAACTATTGTGATCTAATGACAAAAAATTCTCTAATCTAAGTATATTTTTATCCATTGATTAGTGGGACCCACCACACAAAAAAACTGAAACACTCATTTCTTTTCTCTCTCTCATTTTTCTCATTCTTTCCCCTCTCACTCTCTCTCCTCTCTCTCCAGTCACCACCACCACCACCGCAAGTCACCACCACCGCTGCAAACCGCCATCGCAGGTACAGCATCTCTTCTCTCACTACTTGTCTCTCTTCTTCCTACCCACCACCGCTTCTGTCTCGTTCCGCAACCCACCGCAACCACCCCACCACCACAAGTACTCTGCAGTCTCTTTCTCTTTCATTCACTCCTCTCTCTCTTGCTCTATCACAACTCCACCTTTCCTCCACCTCCACTCACATTACACCAACCCTAACTACCATATACCACGTCACGCTTTCAGCATCAGCCTCCACCACCTCCTCAGCCCCGCCACCCCCATTGCAACCCACGTGTATCATCTCTCTTTTAAACAGGAGCGGCGATGGGTTGGAGTGTGTAAATTTAGGCTAGGTTAGAGTTTTTTGGGGTTAGGTTTTTTTAGGTTTTTTATTTTTTTGTCAGGTTGGGTCGAACCTCACGTTGGCGGCCAACAACAACATGGATAGATGGGGGATGGGAGTTAGGTTGGGTGGCTTTTCTCTTTCTCATTCTTTTTCTCTGTGTTTTAATTTTCTAATTCTGAGTATTGGACCAATTATTCAGGCACGAGAAGTGTTATTTTGCGGTGATAGATCACCATCACCGAACTAAAGCGATGACGCCACCCACACTTGGGCATGTTTTGATTTTTTCTGATTTATTTTAATATTTATTTTTTATTGTAGTTTATTTATTTATTTATTTACCAAAGCTGTGGTTGATTTTTTTTTTCGATTTCTGCTACTTATTTTTTCAATAATTTGGGTGTATTTGTTTGTTTCAGGTAGACATAAAATCAGAGAAAGCCAAAATGATGAGAAATAGAGTAAGTGAATAAAGATAACACAAAGTAGATGCTTTAAAGCTTCGAAGGTCAGCCTTTTTCCTAAAGTTTTTTTCCCTCATCTATTTTATTTTTTGTTTTGTTTATATGATTTGATTTGATTTTGATTCGGTGAAGAAAAATTTTAGCTTCATTTTTTTCCCTTATCCTTTTAATTTTTTAATTTTTAATTTTTACCCATCTTGTGTGTTTACTTACCCTTACTCTCAACGGTAGCCGTGCCTCCCATCATTGTAAATTCGAAGTCTGCCTGGGCTATTTTGACACAAGAGTAGGTTAAGAAGGACGGAACTCCACTCCACCGAGAAGCGAAGCAGACAAGGACCCTTCTCTTATGATCCATGTTCGATGACGTAATCCATTTAAAATTATAGGTCTAATTGTAGTGACTTTATGTTAGTCTATTTTTTAGGGAGACTCTATCTAATTTCTCCCAAAAAATTTAAAATACCTTTTTTTGATTAAAATTTACTGATTTAGATCATTTCTTAAAATAGTGCCAATGGTTTTAAGATGTGGATGTGTAAAAATACAGTATGAGACTCTGTACCTTTTTGTGTATTTATCAATATTTAATTCAAGTGCCTCAGGGCACTGGCGCTTTCAAGTTACTCCAAAACTTTATTTACGGTTTTGTCCTAACTAGCAACAGATCACGATTGTTCAAACTATGTTAACCACTTTTGAAAAGTAGGATAAGTTATGAATTGGTTCTTTGTTTTTTTTTTTTTTGGTTTGTTTGTTTTTTTTTTTTTTTTTTTTTTTTTTTTTTTTTTTTTTTTTTTTTTTTTTTTTTTTTTTATCCATTTGTAGTAATATATCTATTGTATATGTATGCAATGTATCTCTTATCTAACGTTAATCTTATCTGTTTTTGTTAATTATAAAATGTTTAGCGATGTACACCTAAGAGATATTTTTTTGGCTAGTATTCGTGCGAACAGGACAATTACTAATATATTTATATATATGGACTAGTGACAGTCCCGTTGCTATGCACGAACGAGTTTTCAGAAAAGCAATTCTTACCTAGAACCTAAATCTAAACGAGTTAAGTGAGCTTAGAGGTAAAATAGGAAAAAAATTAAAGTAGTGGCAAAAACAAAAAATATAATTTTGGTAGACGATTCACTGTTCATAGATGAGAAATCGGGAAAAGAAATGGTCACACAAATTGGTGATAAATTAGTTAATGTGAGTATGGGGCACAATTTAAAAAAAGAAATTAAAGTAGGGGCAAATTGAGAAAAAAATTTTGTAAACATGAGATACTGTTCATAAGGCGCCAATCAAAAAAAGAAAAAAAATTGGTAAAAAGTTAATTCAAAACATTGGGGTCATTGAGGCTAAGGAGCAAAATGAAAAAAAAATTTGGGGGTAAGGGACAAAATGACAAAATATGGTGTGTTGTTGGATTTTTATATTATCAAATTGGCACACTTGTTGCAAAAAATGCACTCTTACATTAAAAATTGCACACCATCCTCAAAGTTAGACAATTTTTTTAACAAGATATAGGCCAAATTTATAGATTTTAAGAAAAATTATATTATTGAACAAACATTGCAACAGCCTTATAATGACTTTGTACCAATTTAGATTTTTCATAAAATGTGATCAAATTTATAAGTTGTCAAAAATTTGCACAATTGACAGATTTTTTGGCGCAATGTATAGTAAAATTGTTACAATTGTACCAACGTTTACCATTGTACTAATTGTACCAAAATTACACAATTGTAATAATGATTTTCCACCATTGAGAGATTTTGCATAGACTATATCAAAATTGCACACTTGCACTAATTAACCTAATTTTTTTTTATAAATTTAGACTAAAATTTGCATAATTATTTAAAAGTTGCACGTTTTGATCAAAACTTACACATTGTATAATATTGACAAAATTGTACTAAATTTTGCTATACTTTAATAAAAAAATTTCTAGTGACTTAAAATTTTGTATTATTTTGACTATCATTTATATAGTTAGACCACACTTTGCAAGTTCTAACTAACACGAATTTTTGGCATTTGAACTAATTTGTATCAAACTTTATACAATTTTTATGTACACAATTTTATATTCATTATAGATCATATGTAGTAGATTCGATCAGCACATTTGAAAACTATAATTTTTATTAAAATAATTTTTACAGCAAGGATCAAGAATCTTTTTGGGATTAATTGACAAAATATCAAAAAGTTTTGGGACTAATTGAACATAACCAAAATTTTAGGGTCTAAATATAATTTACAGCAATTGGTAAGGGTCATCTATAATTATTATACTCGAGGGATCATCTGTAATTATTAAAAAATTAGGGACTAAATTATAATAAATAAAAACTTTAGAGACGGAAACTATAATTTACCAAGGCAAAAATTGGGGGAGGGGCAAAATTGTAAGAAAAATTGGTGGTCATCCTCTACTCTGTATCACTCCCATTATAATATATTCTAGTGAATAATGAGATCATATGTACTGGCCACCCTTCATTGTCTTGTTGCAACCGATAAATAAAATTAAAAAAAAGTTATTTGTTACACTAGAAAAGCATACACGCTTCCTAATTTTGGGCAGGGGAGCTTACTAGTTTTTGGTTTCAAAATAGCCAAATACTTTCAATGTAATTTTAAATTTCCTATTTTATTTTCTTATTTTCCAATTATAATTTATGGATGTTGTCACACTTGATTAATTAAAAATTATTTGTTTTGTTATGTCAATTTAGTAATCTTTGTTTATCTTGAAGTTTTTCATTTGTTATTTTATTTTATTGAAAATTGGTCTCTTCAAAAAATATACTCGGTGTTGTTAGATTTTTTTTTTTTAAACATAACGAATTAGAGTTGTTCACAATCCGACCCCCTGCCAACCCGACCGACTCGAGCCCCGAACAAACCCTCTCACTCTACGGGTGAATCCGGGGTGAATTGTCACTAACCGACCACATCGTTCGGGTTTCGGGCCATTCAAATCGCCAACCACATAGTACACAAATTACACTAAAATCTACCATTTTTCACCACCCAACCCGACCCCAACCCGATTTTCAATTCCACCTGACTTGACCCAACTTGACCGAACAAATTGGATTCGGAATTGGCTCCAAACTTCTCCAACCCGACCATTCGTATCAGATGTCGGGTGACCCCCAAACCCGATCCGATCCGATCCGATTCAATCCGTGAACACCCCTAATAAGAATTGACCCCCTTAAAATGATATCATGATTCCGTCTTTATATATATATATATATATATATATATATATATATACATATTTTAAGTGGCTTAATCATATAATGTATATTTAAATGTGATTATAACATTTATCTAACATCACTGGTCCAATTTTTTTGTGGATGCAGATGAGTTCACAAGTAGGTTTTCTTCTTAGCAACCAACGACTTGACTCTAAATAAAGACAAAATTAGTAGTTATATGTCACACTGTGGAATCAATTTTTTTGCTGCTTTTGACTAACCTTATCATCTCAGAAATCTCAAGATTTAATGGGTCACATATAATTATTAATATATTTTTTTATTTAATTATGATTGATATAATTAAAAAAACCCTATTATTTTAAGAAGTCTTTCGTGAATAGGTGTTTAATTATAAAAAATGCACGTTTATTATGAAAATGTGCCTTATAAGAATAATCACATCTTTTTCCTGATGAAGGAAAAAGAAAGTTGTGTACAAATACGCAAGAAATACCTAACATGACCTTAATCTGAACAAGCGTGTTCTGTCAACGAGGTTCATCGAGTTCAATCACTTGAACAATCATTACTGAAGATACGATTCTTGTTTTCGCCCTTCGTATAAATTTCTTTAGTCAACCTAGCCATATCCAAAGTCAGTTTTTTATGTTGGATCTTAATTTGAAGAGGAAAAAAAAATACAAAAATGAAAAAAAAATGAAAAAATGGTATAGTAAGCATAATTGTTTAGAAAAGAAGAGAAGATACAACTTCTTCAAGGGAATCTTTAGAGTTAGACCTTAGTAACAAATTAAATTTTAATTTTAATTTTAATAAACTAAATTTTAAAATTTTTAACTCTCCCAATCGAACAATATGACAATCTTCATTAGATACACTATGCTAAGTAATCCTTGTCAAAACAAACAATTGAGAAAAGCCGTTGCAAGAATTGGGACCTTAAAAGCTCTCGTCCCAAATTCAAACATTTGTTTAACTTAGCGCTCTCGCCAATTTTTGTTTATATATATGTCTTAATGTAGGATTTAGGGTTTCAAAGGGATCAATTCAATTTGTGCAATGTTAATTTGTGGTAATATTATACCCGAATGCAATATTTGCACCATTTTTTAAAACGTGTAATTTAGCCGCCTACTAGTAGTTAAATACTATAATTGCATATCTGCTACTACTTTGACGACACCCTCCTCTCTCTCACCTTCCTCAATATGGACCTTCCAACTTCCATCCATTCCTTGCTCTTAGCCGCCTGCTTTTTCCTTTCCCTGGTGGTTAAATATTGTGAAGAAATCCAAATCATCGAGCTCAATTCCAATTCCAAATACCCCCAGGGGCCATGGAAACTACCAATCATAGGAAATATTCACCAATGTTGGCTCACTACCGCCACCACAATTTGTATTTGAGAAAATTGGCTTGGAAAAACATTATGGACCGTTGTTGATGTTTTGATGCATCTCAAATCGGTCAAGTGTCCACATTGCCGTCTCTTCGCCTGAAATCGCCAAAGAGGTTCTAAAAGACCACGGCATAGTCTTCGCCCACAGGCCTTTTCTTCCGCTTCTCAAATTTCTCTTATGGTTCCACAACATTGTATTTCTCAATATGGCGATTACTGGAGACAAATGCGAAAAATTTGTGTCACCCAGAAATTGTAAGTGCAAGGTGCGTACAAAACGTTCCAAGGGAAATTATTAGGGAGGAAGAAGTTTCGAATTTAGTAACATCAATTCAAAGACATGGATATTGTCAATCAATCTTAGCAAAGAAAATCTCCTCACTACGTATGGGTATTGTTGCTAGGGCCGCGTTTGGGAAAAAAAGAAAAACAAAGACAAGAAGAGTTCATTTCCACTTGTGGAGGAAGGCATGGCCTGCAGGGGGTTTCAGCATAGCGGACTTGTCCCTTCAGTGAAAGTACTCGAAGTGATCACGGAATGAGAAGTAGGCTTGAGAGAGTGCAAAAAGACTCAATATAAAATACTCGAAAGCATTGTGAATGAGCATAGAGATGGAAAGAGCAGCGACAGAAGGTGGAAAAGCGGGAGCAGCAAGGATTTAGCGATGTTTTATAAGGATTCAGAAGGCAAGGTGACTTGAATTGCATTGACTGATTGACAACATCAAAGCAATCATTTTGGTTAGTATTTTGTTTTTTGTGTTTTGGTTCATTTTTCTATATTCATTGCAAACATGTTCAAGTCATACTACTGCGAACTGCTATTTCCGTCTGACGAATTTTTTTGGGGAAAATATCGAACTTATGTAGTGGTAGAATTTGGGGGTGAGAACCAACTGTCAAAGTCGCTTCTTCTAGCTGTTTGGCTCTATGGGCGACCTACGTAAGAGAACAAATGTTACTGGTCGGGGTGAGGCCGCTACAAACTCCTACCCGGCGTGGAGATCAAATCTATGCGAGCAAAGTGGACCAAGTAAATCAGCACAATGTCAGAGCTTTACAAGTAAGATGTGAGTGATTTCGTACCTTTTCATTGAGGGGGGAGTGGGCCTTTTATAGATGGAGGAGGGAGAGCCGTATGAGGAGATCACGCGAAATTTCTGCGGTGCTAAGTATGGAGGAGATCTCGTGGATGTCGGAAAGAATCAGGAGGATGCCATATGGAGGTGGTACCGCGAAGGTAGGAGTCCGAGAGAAGATGGAGACTCACATTGATCTTATCCACAAAGACCTGGCGAGACAGTTCCTCGCCCATAGGCGAGGCGGTGGTACAAGGTGGTCAACTATGAGGGGGACTAGTTGAGCTAGCATGGATCACGAGAGGTGTTGGCGACATGATCTTTTTAGGCGAGATGCTCACACTTATGGTCAATCAACAGGTGGAGATTTCTCGTCAGTTGCCAACTACGGGATGGCCAAAAGTGAAACAATTAGGACCTTGAGTAAGGAATCATAGGTTTATATGTTGGACGACATGAGTAACGTAATGATGGCATGGTCTTATGGGATGACCGTGAGAAACGCATTAATGGAGAATAATGTTTTGGGTGGGAACAATCTTGGTACTTGAAGGGTCGCGCGATCCTGGCTGTTGGAGTGAACAAATCTTAGCCCTCGGTGCTTCCTATAAATAGGGGGCTTCCACCATACCGGCCTAATCTTCCGTTCTAAGTGTAACGCAGTGCCGCTTCTCTCCGACGTGAACCTCGCCCTGTTAGCTTAGCCATCATTTTCCTCACCCTTGATACATAATATCAGCAATTGAGGTTTTGCTTCCAGTTTCCGAGTCTTCTAGTGTATGTCCAATAAAGTCGACATAGTAAACTAGAAATTCTATTCCCTACCCTTTGGATAACGCCATCTAGGAGAAAAGTCATTCATGGAGACTAGGTTACTTAGCTTTCTTCCTCCCCAAGGGAGGATCCCCCGAGTCTCGAGGGTATCCCCCCAGTTGCCACTATCCCCCCCCTCTAGTTGAGAGGGAGACTAACATTATGACTCAAGATGAGTTGGATCGCTTTAGAGAGTCTCTTCATTTCCTCTAAGCATTCAAATCAGACTACCCAGGAGGATTAAAAACCATAGCTTTTACTCGTCCGGGTGGGGTGGCTTTTTACGAGGCCGTCTTTTCATTCCGGCCTCCGCCTTCTACTCCATCCTATCAATCATTAGAGATCCTCTATTTATATAACATTTGCCCCGCCCAGCTCATCCCCAACATGTGGGCAAAGTCTTGTCTGCACATGGTAGTGTGGCAAGCTCACAATTTTTCCCTCTCTATTATGAGTTCAGAAGCCTGTTCGCCTTGAAAAAAAAACTCGAAGCCAAATTTTGGACGCCTATACTTTAAGGCGAGGTCAAAAAAGACCCTGCTCGGGGGGTATCCTAGCAATGTCAAAGGATGGAAAAGAAATTCTTTTTATCTTATGGAGAATACTAGGAGTTCCCCCTAGGGAATATCTAGGGACCCGTAGTCAAGGTTTCCGAGGACATAGGGCAACCCAGGTTAGTTTTCACTAAGTCGTTTTCTTAATTTACAAGTATGGTTCCTCTTTCGCGATTGATAAGATTTCTTTTCTTTAGAGTAGCGCTGAACAAGCTATCCATCTTGTTTATGCTAAGCAAGAAGGCTTGACGGAATCCTGGACTCACTTTCAGGTGGAAACTTTTTCACAATTAACGAGGTTCTCAAATCCAAGTCCTTCTGTAGGTGCTTCAAGCTCGACTCCAAACCAATGGTGTCTAACTGTAGGGACAATAACGAAGATATACCAACAAGCAGTGTGGCTCTAGTTTGCGGGCGACGAGGGTGAGTCTCATCATTCTCGAGATGAACCTCGCCGAGGCGACCATTCCCAAGATGCCTCTGTAGAATACATAGGAACTATCAGGAAGGAAATGAGGAAAGTTTTACCTCGCCTTCTTGACCTAACATTGTTAAGGCTACTAGGGGAGAAGTCCAACTACTCGTCCCTAGTTTGGAATCAAGTAGCTCGAGCTCAAGCTCAAACTCTAGCTCGGAGGCCTAGTCCGATCCACGGCTGCTCCCCGAGCTCAGATTGGATGGTTACTTTCTCTAGTTTTTTTCATGTATTTTACCTCCTCTTTTTGTTGATGTTGATTTCCTTTTTGCAGTTATGTCAAAGAAGATTAGCCTGAAAAAAGCTTGCCCAGATCGCAGAAGGATCCAAGGGAGCAAGCCCGACGACGAGGTCGTCCTCTCGCGGCGAAAGGGATAATCATTGGCGAGAAGCACCCCCGAGGTGAGGTGTTTAACATAACCCCACCAAAAAGGGCAAACTGGCATTTGATGCCAAGGGTAAGGGGACCACTTCGCCATCCGAGGAGAAGAAGAAATACCCTGCCAAGGCTAAGACATCATTTTGGGGTGGATACCTCGGTATCTTAAAAATGCAACGATCGGGGCGGGTACCTCGACCAACCCTGGTGCTATTTTGGGGCCTCGCGCCTCCATTTTGAAGAACCTCGTTGTGGTGAAAAAACTTATCGAGGGTGTGATCTCGCCCTCGATAAGGCTGAAGCGAACAAGTTGGAGCTCGACTGGGTGATCTCTAGGTTCTTCCAAGGGATAAGCGAGATTAACTATTTTTCTTTGAGTTCAACTCATATTTCTATTTTTCTATACTCTTGATGAACTTAATCTCTTGCAGGTAATGGTACTCACTACTTTCCTCGTGGAAGGGAGATGAGGGTCAAGACAATGATTCAGCAAGTTTGGGCTGCTTCGATTGAGAGCAAGATGACTCATGCTCAGAAGTTGGCCTTAAATCTGGAAGGCAACTGGCCAAGCACAGGATACGAGAGTGTAGGCTATTGATGAGCTGAAAAAGATGAAGAAGGACTGGGATGCCACCGCGGCAAGGCTGGAGGCGGAGGTGACCGAGCTCAAGAAAGGTGAAGCCCTTGCAAGAAGAAGGCCATCGAGGAATTCAAGTTCTCAGATGACTTCCGGGGGCTGTTGAATTTACAACCTCTAAGTACTTTGATTCCGACCTCAATATCCAAGATATAGGGATCAATGCCGACCTGCTCAAAAAGGAAGAGGAAAAAGAAGAGGAGAAGGAAGAGAATGAGGAAGAGGAGGATCAGAACAGCCTCATCTCTCCTTAAACACTTGTACTTTTTTCTTCCTTTTTGTGTAGTGGTGAGATGTAATCTTTTGAATATAAATGAATGAAAAGTATTTTATCTCCCTATTGTCTTTTTGCAATTTTTGCTTCATAATATAGCATTCACTTTCATTGGCGATATCAAATATGGAAAAATAAATTTGGAAGACTAAAATTGTTAGACGAGGTGATCTTAGCGCACATAATTTGATCGTCTAGCGAACATAATTGAGCAAACAATAAACTTAATTATGGCGATCAGATTATCACGGCGAATTAACTTTGGTGATGAAGATGCCTTGGCGAATAATTTGCCAATTTTCTCAATAACTAGTAAATAGGTGATCTTGATATTGGCAATAACAAAAATTTCTGTTAGGCAATAAAAAAAGCTTTCGTTTATATGGCAAAATTGGCAACATTATGGCAACTAAAATTTGAAATGTAACAACGACATAACACACTTTGGCGAATAATGGCGATTTATTAAAATTGGACTGGAGAAAGTTATATTAGATTTCGGCGATCATAATTAGTAATTCTTACTAGAACACAATTTTGGCGATATTATACTACATTGGCAATCTTCTTTAAATGGCAAACATAGAGGCTATTAATAATACTTCTTTAAGTGCTCGACATTCCAGGCATGAGGCAACATCTTCCCACTCATGTCTTTAGCTAGTAGGTTCCCAGCCTGGATACTTTGACCATTGGTAGGGGTCTTTTCCATGTAGGGCTAAGCTTTCTAGCATTGGGCTTCTATGTGGACAAAGTGACCTTCCTCAAAACCAAGTCACTAAGTAAAAAAACTTGTGTTTGGCTCTTACGTTATATAGTATTTGGTAACCTGGTGCTTGTAAACGGCTTGGCGTACCTCACCCCACCCCCTCTTTTCGTCAAGGAGATCAGGGTTAAGCTTTAGCTAGGTTTCATTATTTTTCTTGTCGAAATTGGAGGTCCTGAAGCTCGGCATTCCTATTTTCACTAGTATGACTGACTCTGTTCCATATACCATTGAGAATAGTGTCTCGCCCGTAGTGATTTCGCTTGTTGTGTGGTAAGCCCATAGTATGCTCGGAAGATCATCTGCTTATTCACTCTTGGATTTTTCTAACCTCGCCTTCAAATTCCTCATGATCATTCTATTGGTGACTTCTACTTGATCATTTTCCTGAAGATGACCAGGTAGGAGAAATGGTTGGTGATGGCAAGATCCGAGCAGAATAGTTTGAATCCATCATTGTCGAATTGCCTCGTATTGTCAGAGATGATAACCTTGGAAATTCCAAATTGAGAAACGATGTTTTTTCAAATGAAATTATGGTATTTTTCTCAGTGATCTTGGCGAGAGGCTCTGCTTCTATCCACTTCCTGAAATAGTCAATGGCGATAATTAAGAATTTACTCTGTAACGGAGCTTGAGGTAGAGATCCAAGTATGTCAATTCTCCATTGAACAAATGGCCATGGCTGGTCATAAGTACCATCTTGGTATGAGTAACATGACTTACAGGAGCAAACCTCTGGCACTTGTCATATTTTTGGTGAAAGACATCGCATCTCGTTCCATTTGAGGCCAGAAGTATCCTTGTCGAATATCCTTTCTAACAAGTGATCTTGCCCCGAATGGTTTTTATAGATGCCTTCATGAATTTCTCTAAATACGTAATCTGATTCCTCAAGTTATAAACACCTCAAGAGTGGTCGCCTAAAAGACCACTTATACAAAGTCCTTTGGATGAGACAGAATCTGGCTAATCAGTAACGGATCTAGTGAGCTTGGAGCTTGTTGATGGCAGCTTCCCATTTTTGAGGTAGGCAATTATATCGTCCATCCACGTTGGATCTGCTACTATTTGGTAGATGATTTTGGCAACTTCAATAGTTGGGTTGATAAGAATTCCAGGGGATAATTTTGTTTGAGGGGAAATCGAAGGTTGAGGCTAAGTTAGCTAGGGCGTTAACCTTTTTCTTCTTGAGGAATTTGGCGAGTCCTGAAGTCTCCAATTTTTGTGGATATGGCTTTCACTTCATTCAGATAGACCACCATTTGAAGAGCCGTGGCGAGATAGCCCCTTGCACTTGGTTTACTACAAATTGAGAATTACTAAAGGCGTCCAAGGACTCTACTTCCAATTCTGTTGCAACCCTCAGTCCAGCGAGGAAAGCCTCATTTTCAGCTTCATTGTTGGTGGCTGTGAATCCTATATGTATAGCATATTCCAACTGCTCGACGAAGGAGTTTGAAGAACAAGTCCTGTACCACAGCCATGCTGATTGGATGACCCATCCATGAAGAGTTTCCACCTAGCAAGATCATTTTCTTGGCTTGGCTTCTTTGGGATTTCCATCTCGAGGAGAATCATCTCGGGCTCTGGAGCAACGTCATGTGTAAACTCATCTATAAATTGGCTAATGCTTGGGCCTTGATTGCCATCCTTGTTTGGTAGTTGATGTGGAATTCACTTAGCTTAGTAGACCATCTGAGTACCCTTCCTGACGTATCAAGTCATTGGAGAATCTGCTTCAAAGATTGATCCGTCAATACGAAAAAGGATGTGCTTAAAAATAATGGCGAAGTTTTCTAGTGACAATCAGAAGGGCATAGGCGAGCCTCTCAATTTTTAAGTACCTAGTCTCAGCGCTCATGAGGACTTGGCTAACATAGTATATCGGCTTTTAAACCTTGTCTTCTTTTTGAATAAGCACTTCACTCACTATGGTTGGGAGATGGAGAGGTATAGAATAAGCTCTTTGCCCATATTAGAAACTGTGAGTAGAGGTGGCGATCCAATGTACTCCTTAAGCTGCTTAAACTCCATCTTGGACTCATTCGTCCACTCAAAGGTTCTATTCTTCCTAAAGATTTTGAAGAATGGCAAGCACTTATTTGCTGATTTCGAGACAAATTTATTAAGTGCAACTACTCGCCCAGTCAATTGTTGTATCTCATGTATATTTTTGGGTAAGCTCAATGCAAGTAAAGCTTGAATCTGGTCAGGATTTGCCTCAATGCCACGCTTAGTCACTAGGAAGCTAATGAATTTCCCTGAGGATACGCCAAAAATGCATTTGGAAGGGTTGAACATCATGTGATGCCTTCGCAGAATGCCAAACATTTTCTCCAGGTGGGCAATGTGATTAGTTGCTTTCAAGCTTTTGACCAGCATATCGTCTAAGTGAACCTCCATCGTTTCTCCAATCATCTCCTTGAACATCTTGTTGACCAATTTATGGTACGTCGCCCCTACGTTCTTCAACCCCAAAAATATGATGTTATAGTAATACAGTCCTCTTTCTATGATGAAAGAGGTTTTTTTTTTTTTTCCACGTCGGGAGGATGCATTTAGATCTGATGATACCTGAGAAGGCATCCATGAAGTTGAGGAGTTCGTGTTGGAGGTCGCATCCACAATTAGATGCAATGTTTGGCAGAGAAAAATATCCTTAGGGCAAGCTTTGTTCAGGTCAGTAAAATCAAACACACACTCTCCACTTCCCCCCTTTTGGGGGGCAACAATGACATTGGTGAGCCAATCCGGGTAATGGGCATCCCTAATATTTTGGCTTTGATGAGCTTAGCCACTTCTTCTTCTATGATTTTAAGCCTCTAGGCGAACTTCCTTCTTTTTTGGTGAACTAGAGGATGGTTAGGTCGGTAAATAGCCTATAGATGGCAACCTTAGGATCTATGCCTGGGACATTAACTATGACCATGCAAAGACGTCATAGTTTTTGTTTAAAAACTCCACCAAACCACTTTGCAGTTCTTCGGACAATTCGGTTCCAATCGTAATGTGGCGATTTAGATAGTCAGGGTGTATATAAATCAGAACCACATCTTCCAGAGGCTTGGTGTTCTTTGTCTCTTTGGGATCAACAAGAGTTACTTATCAATTTGTCCCTTAGCACCTTCATCTCGGTGTCGTCAATCTGTAATTGCTATTGGGAGCTTGGATTTGGAGTGAAATGGTCTCATCACCGTAATGAAGCACTAACTTGCGATCTTTTGATTGCCCCTTACCTCACCTATCCTGATTGAAGTAGGAAATTTCAATATTAGGTGATAGGTGGAGGTGATCGCCTTGATTTTTTCAGGGCTGGGCAACCCTAAGAATTGCCTTTTACGGCAATGGGGCAATTTCCCACACCAATGAATCTTACCACACAACTGGTGAGGCTCCATTCTCAAAGTTAAATGCAACTTGATACACCCCAGCGGATCTGTTAAAACTTCCTCCAAACTCGGTCAAAGGGGTGTGAAAGGGGTAAAAGCTTGTCTCACCCAATTTTTATCTTATCAAATGCCAAGATGAACAGAATATCAGTAGAACTATGATTATCGACCAAGATTCTTTATACGTTGAAATTGGAGATCATGGTGGAGAATACCAATGCATCATCAAGGGGCAGACGCAAACCTCTCAGGTCATCATTGGTGAAGGCAATGGTTTGGTGAACTTCATTAATAGCATGGAGAGGTTGTATACTTCTTCTTCAACTCGCTCGTTAGCTTCTCTGGCATGCCTCTTCTGGGACAAGCTTAAAAATCCTCTTTATCCAAACCCCCTATGAATGTGTCTGGATATTAATTGTTGTCGGCCTATTGTCACCATATCTTTCATCAGGCGAGTTGGATTGTGGGCGATCAGTTACATACTTTCTCAAATATCCTCTACTATTAGGTTGGCTATCTGCTCCTTCAGCTGGAAACAATCCTTGATGTTGTGCCTATTGTCCCTGAGAACTCACAGTACTTGTTTTTTATTTC
>VIGQ01000131.1:57500-60000 GCA_009663005.1 Actinidia chinensis | reverse complement strand
GGCTTAAGAGTTAAAGAGAGAAAAGGTGGAAATTAAATCCAAGTGCAATTGGAATTTAGCTTTTTGGAATGGTTTTTCTTTGGGTGAAATTGAGGGGGCCCCTCTTTCGGCTTGTCCTCTTCAGAGCTGTGCTTTGAGAAGATGTAGCCTTCTTTTGGTTTGATTTGGTGTTCTCTCTTGTTAGTGTTTTAAAAAGTCTCCTCATTTAATGAGAAAGGTATTTTATGATTATATAACGTTGCCGAGGCCTGACGTGGTATAATGTCTTATTTATGTGAGTCCGTATGATAAAGTGGACCAGAAGCCCAATTTGTGCTTGTTACTGGTGGGTGTTGAGTGTTCGGTTGTATCAACTCAACTCGTTCGGTGTTCAAACCCAACTCCAGCTATAACATTGTGAGCATTTTTTCGTTTATAGATATTGTTATTGTTTGTCTTATAAGACCGTGGGCAAGACACTGCCATTTAGATGTGTCTTCTGGCCTAAGCCGCAGTGAACAAACTTGAAGGCCAGTTTTTATCTAAGTCCAAAGCGACATACTTTTAGATGGAACTGTCACCGTACTATTTATTATTATTATTATTATTATATTATTTGTGCTTTCAACATTCTTACTTTTTTGTGCGCAAGGGGAAGGAGAGTGGGATGTGAAGACAGAAAGGGTTGAGAAAGGGAATAATTTTTAGCATTGACGATTTGATTCACTTTCTCTCTTGTCTTGGAGTTGCTTGATGGTTATGGCATTATGCAAAAAATAAAAGCGACTCTTAGATACGTTGACCTTTGTGTAGTTTGAACTTTTGAAAATTGTCATAGCAAGTCGAAGTGGAGGCCACTTGAGACGTTGCCTAGCATATATTGTGTGATTAGAGAAAAAAAGACCATATGATACTGGCTGTGAGAGGGCATGTCCCTTAGAATGGGTCATTTGTTTTTGTAGCGTTAGTACGGTACTCACCAGAATCAATTGGTTTCGATTAGAGATTAAAATAGGGTCCTGTAAAAATATTTACTTTCAGTTATTCTAAGCGAAGTCAAATTGGGAAACTCTTTGAACATAAAAATGTCCGGGACATATATATAGGCCTATTTGTTCGGTCAATCACCAAAGGCGGTAGGCATATTAACAAGAAGAGGTTCAGGTTCAAGTCTTCATGGTTGTAGTTAGATATAGCAGTTCTTCTGTTTAGTTATCATACCAACCAGAAGAAGAGGAAGAACTAACAATTCTCTAATCCGGGAGATAGATGTATTAAGGGTGTTAAGACTGTACTTGAATTAATAATTTAGTAAAAGAATTAAAGTAATAAGAAAAGAATAGAAGCTCAAATCTAACTATTAGATATTTAACTTTTCCCCTTTGCTTTTCTTCTATTTTCTCTCTACTAAATTCTAATCCAAACAATAAGTAAGGGCATTGGTTAACAAAGTTTGAAAGACTTATGCTTTTTTTTTCACACTACATACCAATTTATACAAAATCACAATCATTTTAATGCATCTAAGTAGTACGTTCATGGCACTCGTTCACAAACCATAACTTTGCTCACTTTTGACAGTAGTTCGCTTTTTATATGTTTTTTAAAATACAAATCTATGCATTTTTCCTTATCTTATTCAATTTTTAGAGAAAAATATCGTCAGAATGATTTTTAGAAAATTTATTTCAAAACATTCATTGTTTTTCATTATTATTTATATATTATTGAATTTTTGAGAATTTTATACTCTTTAATATTTTCTAAAAAAAATACGTTATTTTTTTAAAAAACGAAAATTCAAAACCATCACCAAACAATTTTCTTAAACTATTTGAATTATTTTAGAATTTTTAAAACATCTTTTTACAGCTTCAACATATCTTGAGAGGGGTGGGGGTGTGGGGGGTGGGGGTTGTGGCAGTGCATGAGTGCCGAAACAACAGGAAATTTAATGAAAGCAAAAAAACAGAAACGTTTCGCCCACTCGAATTTAATTGGTTGTATATGCTGTGGTGGATGTGATGATACGAGATTTTTATTGTTCTTTGGTTATGTCTTTAGGCGCAGACTGGGCTGGCCTATTTACGCCTACCTGATAATTTTAATTTATTTGTTGTTTTTGAAAATGTGGAAACATTGTGGTTGAAGAATCAAACTAAAATAAACCACGAACAAATGCAGCCAAAGGCCCCAAATTTAGTACGAACTGGGTGTCAAAAGTAATGCATTTTTTACACGATACATAATACGAGATCATATCTTTTCACATAATTGGGTGGAGTGGTGATATTAGGGTAAGAATGACAATTTCAACTGCACTCGATGGGCACCTGAACCGAATGGATAACATGGACGAGTGTATTTTATTGGCTTGTATTTCTAGATTTGTGCTCATGGGCGAGCTCATATGACAGAAATATTAAATTCTCGACTAGTATGAGTTAGGTATGGTATTGAATCTTCCTACTTCTACAGGTTTAATCGTATACATCGTAGATGTGATCTATATTTTACATAC
>VIGQ01000131.1:50000-52500 GCA_009663005.1 Actinidia chinensis | reverse complement strand
CTTTACCAATCACCCTTTTTCGTTTCGTTGCTTGCAAGTCAATATCCTTTGTCCTAACGTAACGGTAAGGTTGTTTAATCGTGATTTTGGTATTGGTAATTTAAATAATACAAATTAAAAAATATATAATACAAACCCAACCTTACTTGGTTGAAAAGGTTTCAATTTAAATTTTAATATTATTATTTTAAGACAAGATATTCACAGTTTTTATTGTTATCATTTTTCGCAGAATAAATTTTTGGGAGTCAAAAACCCTTTTTACATTTTTAAAAAATGAATTACTTTTCAAAAATATCCAAAGAAACAAGATAAATCTTTAAAATTGTCCTCCAAAACTTCATTGGATCCATAGCCGAATTTTTCAAGGTGGCATATGGGGTCTTGTTCATCAGCAATTGATCAACAACATCACATGTTTATCTCAGAATGAGAAAAGGAATCAAGAGAAAACAAATGGGTCAAATTCACATTTATTACATTGGACCGATGCCAAATTCTGTAGGTTGAAAAAATTGAATACAGACAAAAATACAATAGACTGTTATCTATAAAAAAATAATAATAACATCTGTTGGATACTCATAGGCAAATCCCGGAAAGCCTAACTATTCAAAGCATTGTTAGGCAATAATGATTGATAGGCAAAGCATTTAATTTGGATTAATTTGAATTTTAGTTACTTTCTTGTATTTAAAATGAACAGAAAAAAAGTCAAATCTATATCTCAAAACTTTCCAATAAAGAGATCGATCAAGGTTTGAGCTTATATTAACAATTAAAATTCTACTTCACAAAAATGGCCTAACACTAGGGTTGACTCCAGTAGTCCTTTATTGGTGGGTGCTATAATAATAGGCATTTCAATTATGCAGATTTAAGTTGTAAACTTACACATCGGTGGCACGTTCAGAGAGCTGACTACTTTTAAAAAATTGACTTGAGACTTTAGAATTTAACCCAACTTCTTAACAAGTAAAACTAACCCACTTAACATGAATATACTTCTCACAAATTAAAAACTCTATTAATAGAAAATAATATGCTTGTAGAACTTGTAGTTGACAAAGCTAAAATAATCTTATTTCAACAACTGTTTCTCTTGCATATATATAATTTTTATTATGCCTTATGTAATATTTTTTATTATTAAACATTGATACTTAACGCCTTTTAGTATTCATTATATCATTTTCTATGCTTATTATATTTTATCAGGTCTACGTGATACTCTCACACATGAGTTATATGTGTAAAAAAGTGTTAACTTATTTTAATTTGGCATATATCACTCGTCAAACTTTAACATGATAAGGCTTTAAGTTAGGTCTTGATGATTCTATCGGAGAAGTTGTCTAAAATACGAACTCTCGTGAGAAAGTTTTTGATCAGGTTTCCATATCCTCTTTCTCACCGTCTTCTCATCACCGACCACATACATTCGGAGTGTATGTGAGAGTGAGTGTAGAGATATTCCGCTCGCTCACCTCAGCCACCTAATTTATATATAATCTCCTTTATAGGTATTTCACTAACTAATTGATTTAAGTGAGCCCTCATTCATTTCTAACAAAAAGCATTAACATGTTACAATTTAGATATAATGTCAACTCAAATACTTTTTAATTATTTATTTTTTGTGGAAATTAATCTCCTATTAATAATCTTTAAAAATATCTTGAACAATAAGTATTTTTTTATTTATCTCGAATTATTTCCTCTTTAAAAATAATGATTTAAAAAAACAATACGCTATCAAAGTTGTCCAAATTTAGTTCAATGGTGTCTTCAATGTGAAATTTTCTTATTCGCTTAATCACAAGATTACAATAATTTATTCCACTCACTCACGAAAGAGAGAAACTTACTCTCAATAAATTGAGGCTTATAAAGTGGAATAATTGTTTTTATTCTACTTAAAGAAGGCCAAGTTTCGACAGTTGCTGTTTTTAGTTTGCGAGTCTTTTCATTTTTAGTAAACAATTTCAACCCGTTTTAATAAAAAATTATATTTTTCCGTGTTCTTCTTGATAAAAGCAATTTAAAAATAAAACTGTAATCAAATTTAAATAAAAAGAACATTTAACTTATTTGTCAATGACTTAACTTATTTAAAAATAAGATTCCTTTGACCTTTAGTCATTTTGTTTTTAAATTATATTAAAAATTTTCTATTTTTAAATTTCTCAATTCACAAAGAACAAAAACATATAAAAATTAATTAATAATATTATATATATATATATATATATATATATATAAGCAATTAGCTAAATTGCTCACTTCCAAACTAGTTCAAACTGCCCAAACTGGTGGCCTGGGACTATTGTTTGAATCAATGTGAGTGGAAAATGCAAAAATGCTAACAACGTGGATGGATACCATAGTTTTAGGCGCCGTTTGGTAATAATTAAAAATCAAGCTTTTTTAAGTTGTTATCAAAAAAGTCAAGAATTTGTGACTTTTTTGCTTTTGTGGCTTACTTTAACTAAAACTAAGT
>VIGQ01000131.1:40000-42500 GCA_009663005.1 Actinidia chinensis | reverse complement strand
CCGCAGTACCAATTTCGTGGGTGGTTTTACCTGAAATCACCTCACACACTTGTTCTTCCTTTCGATGACTAATTTCACCATTTGGGTTCTCCTTTTTAAAGATGCATCTTCTATCCATTTTTAGTAAACTACTTCCACAGTTTGACATTCTCCTTCAATGATACCCATATGGCATGCATCTCTCTCTCTCTCTCTCTCTCTGTGGTTGGTATTGGGTAGTCCTTTTGCAGGGTTAGCAATTAGCTCCAGTGGCCACAAACGTTGCAGCGTCACATACACTCTTTAGCAGAACGAGACCAGTGGGGGGGGTTTTATTAAGGGTCACAGGCCCTATAGGAAGAAGACAAACCCTATTTCCCAGACCCCCCCACCCCCATGGAGCACAGACATGAGATGCGCAACTTTTTGTATGTCTTACGCAGAAATGAGATATGAAGTCACCATCGGAAAACGCCACAAATTGTGCACGTGTGTGTGTGCGCGCGTGTGTGAGAGAAGATTTATCACGTTTGCTAATGTGTAGCTGTGATGCAACTGTGTTTGGAGGCAAAGCATGGGGTTTTTTTTGTCTTTATTTCCTTACAAGACAAGATCAACCCAACAAAACAAAGAAACTATTGGGATGTGAGCTGTTCTGTTTTCTAGTATAAAAGTAACCTCTAGACAAAAAGGGAACTACTGCAAAGCAACTAGTAAAAAGGCAGCAAGAGCAGACAGCATTTGATTTTATTCTTTTTCTTAGATCACAAAACAATTCTAATGGAGCCCAAAAATATCCTTTCCAAGTTTTGAGGGTATGGATTAGGAGAATGGTTTAAGGAGTGAAAGCTACGACTGCCGATGCAGTTATCTCTAGCTCCTTGTATACCACCATTTACAATATAATAGGTCGCAATAGGCGTCGCTTGAACGACCTTATAATTGGAGTTGACACGGGTGGCGCTTGGTTTCGAGAGGTTTGGTGTCCCTATCTTCAGCACCAGAGCAAATCCAATCCAAGATCAGGGCTGATTGAATCACTGTCTTCTGATCTAACCCTTGACGTACAGTTCATATTAGCAGGCGCCGCCCTGTCATGGCTACCGGATTTCGCAGCGGTATGTGTGGTTGTGCTTGCCCTCGTATGTAACAGCCTTTAGGGTCATCGGATGCCCTTTCAACATGTTTCCTAACCGCGCATCCAGCGTTTGTGCACTTTGTATTATCTCCTGCACGACACAGAAAATGATGTTCAAATATTTGAGTCCTGGAAATTTTCCTTTGAAAAGAAAATGGTACACCCGACACTTGAGTTTAAGTCTAGGAATGCAAGTTAGTATAGTGATATAGAGAGAGACAGAGGTCGAAGTCTCTGCTAGCCCTTCTCAAAACTAACCAATTCGGCAAACAACTTAACTAGGCGAAACACTTTATAAGCACTCAACATTTCTGATTGAATGGTCCACAGGAATAGCACACCCTAACTCATTCATATCGTTATCTACGATCCATTATTAGGGATGAGGAGGGTGTGCTTCTATGGATTACGCCATCGGAAATAACAATCAAATTGAAATGAAAATTTTACAGCGAAAACATGTAGATGCATAAGTAGGAAAGGACAGGAATCATAGTACATGAAAA
Source organism: Actinidia chinensis (assembly GCA_009663005.1). Taxonomy (NCBI): domain Eukaryota; kingdom Viridiplantae; phylum Streptophyta; class Magnoliopsida; order Ericales; family Actinidiaceae; genus Actinidia; species Actinidia chinensis. Next base: position 40,877 of record VIGQ01000131.1, on the reverse strand, counting down.
TGCTAGGCGGAGGGAAAGTTTTGTATTGACATGAGATGTCTTCATAGCGGAAAAAAAGGAAACGAAAATATTTAGTTAGTTTGGTAAGTAAAAACGACATTATTTAGTCTAACCAAGTATATAGCTCTTGATAGAATGGTATGGTTGATTCGTGTAGCCAACCTTCATTGATTGAACGTAAGGCTTCGTTTGGTAAATTCTGACTGCTACAACTGAAAGTATTAATTGGCTTCTAATGTTGTAGTAAGGGTTGAACTCCGGAAATCAGCCTTTCTACAAATGTCGGAGGAAGACCGGCTACCTACTACCTCTCCTTCTCCATACCCTACTGTCAGGAAGCGTCTTGTACACTATATGACATTTTACCTAACGCTAACAGCTTACTAGCAAAATGCAACAATAAGGAAGGATCATTAACCTGTAACATCAATGGTACGAGATATATGTGCATTTACAGCAGAATTATCTTCATAGAACAACAAGAAGAATCACTTCAGTACACCAATAATCTTCAAAAGGGTAAATCGTTGGAAGGTTTCTTCGCTCGCTAACCTTCTTGAGTGGTTAAACACGACAACATATCAGTTTTTCCATGGACGGGCACATAGCACCAGCAGTAAATCGACGGGTAGGATGAGGTTTAGGATGCTCATGTTTACCCTTATATACACAATCTCCGTTATTTTCCCATCGAGGGAGCGTTTTTGAAAATCTTCTTCGCCTCGCAATTAGAATTTTTACCTTTGTAATAGCTTTGAGGAAATTCACTTCCTTTGACAAGTTTCTGCCCATACTTTCGTCAGTTATATCCATCATCAGATGACCTCTCAGCAACGAATGGAGGGCCAATTTCATTATGATCAATCAGATTTGGATG
>VIGQ01000131.1:7500-32500 GCA_009663005.1 Actinidia chinensis | reverse complement strand
CAAACGAGCCAGAGAGAGATTGTCCTGGGCGTGCTGACTTATGCGTTGCAACTTTCTCTCTCCTCGTCACTGTCTCCCATGGAGGTGAGTTACCAGAGTCTGAACTAAGAATTTTTCTCAACTTTATTCAAGCTGTTGATCCAGAAAGGTTTCTGAGGATTGTTTTGGGATAAGGGGGTGGGGGTCCCACACCCCTGCTCGCATAATTTGAAGGGTGTGAAATGCAGTTTAAATCAAACAACCATAAGCGCAATAGGCTTGACAGTTTGAAATCTTTGTGGGGTATTGATGCCAAGTCCCCTTGTTAGCTTCCCAAATTTGGAAGTTCTTAGCCAAAGCCCCTGAACCAAATCCATGGAACAATTCCCCTTACTCCCTGACTCTATATTGAATTGCACAAGCCTAATATCTAAATTTGAGTAGCAATCTTTTGATGGAAGTGTGCCTATTGGTTTAGCTAAGTTCAGAACCTTAAGAGATTGGACATTTCTAAAAATCATTCAAAGTGGAATTTAAAAGTTGAATGAAGTAATTCTTTTGGATGCATCTGTTCCAAACGTTCGCGGGGAATCGCGAAACAAGTGAGGGGGAAAGAACAACAAGATGTTTGGTAAATGGACAATTGGATGCCATCAGTTTCTTTTGGGATTGCATGTTGTTTTTTGTGGTCATATTTTTTTTGAACATGAGGTGCGAGTATGTTGGCTAAATAGAAGGAGCTTTTGAGAATCCTCGCCCATCCCCCCACGAAACTTCCGCCTCCACCGGCCCAAGTCATAGTTCGGAGGCGAAGGTCAACGAAGAGGCGATCGGAGCTTGTTTTTCTTTCTTTGTTGAGAGGAGAGAGGTTTAGGATGGAAGACCACTTGATGCTGCGGGCGCGGAAAATTTGCAAAGCCAGGGGCTTTGCACAAAAAAACAAGCAGCCTCTACAAGGTGAAGCTTTCCCCAAGAACATGCCTTTTTCGCGGGCAAGAGGGTCAAGAAAATGCAGGCTTCTTACGAGGAGTTCAACGCGACGATGACAGAGATGGAGGAACTTTGAAAAGCATCCAACATACTACTCCTCTTGTTGGTTACAATTCTAGCAATACTAAGAAAAGCTTCTCATTTACGATATCAAAGCAAGGGGAGCCTACTAATAACCCACCCTCCAGAGAGTAGTTTGAGATTCTATATTTAAGCAATCATCTATTTAACTCTCCCGGAAAAAATAACCCATAAAAGTTGCTCTGAATTTGGAAATGTGTGGATCAATTTGTTACCATCGAGACCCAAAATAAACTCCCAGTTTAATCTTATCTATATTCCAAATTCTAAAAGCACTTTTGAGAACTTTTTCTAAGTACATAGTTTCTTCTCTCTCGGCATTACACACAGCTCACACATGAAAGATAAATTAGTTTGGATCGAATTGTCAACTTTTTATCACAAATTGACGTCATTTTTGGAAAAGATTTCTTTTCATCCTTTATCTTGGCCGTTTTGATGGATTTTACCGACTATACGGAATAGTGGCTTAAGGGCAAGTGGGTTATTGATGATCCCACTTAAGAAAACAAAATTACCTATTTTTCCTTAATAAATTTATCATAAATACAATTTTAACAACCAAAAACCCGCACAAAAATTACTAATTTGTCCTAAATTTATAAATTCTATAATTTTGACCTCACTGAATATAAATTTTGATCTTTTAAATTCCACTGAAAATCATCTAACTCCGCCCTTGATACGAAGAACAAATTCAATTTGCAATCAAATTGTTGGACTTTGAGCCCAAATTGATGTAATTAGGAAGATTATTATCTAAAAAAACTAGACTACTACCAATTTGGGAAAGATTATTGCCAATGTAAGTTTTCTTAGAACAAACAATGTTTTGAGGTTGCAGACTATCTGAAGGCAAGAGGACTTCAATGGAAACATCGGCTCTACATCTCCGTGGGGATTGCAAGGGGTTTGAACTACACCATCAGAGAGCCGATGCATCGGAGACCATCCCTCATGGAAACATCAAAGCCCTAAATATTCTCCACTCAACGACATGAGGAACCCCTCATAAGACGAATACGGGATTTCAAATTTCTAGAACCCCAAGAGCGCTTGCCTTTTCACATTCAGAACCGCTACACCGCCCCGAGAAGGTTTTATTCGAGCAGGCCGAGTATTCAGCTGTGTGATGGTGCTCCTCGAGTACTAACGGAAAAGAGCGTAGAGAAGAGTGGTTTAGACCTTCCCAAGGGGTTAAGTCCATGGGAGGGAAGAGTGCGACCGGAGAGGTCTTCGACAGGGAGGTACTAGGCTGGAATTTATGAGTTTTTCGTTGTCAATGTTTCACTCAAGTGGTGACATTCCCGGAGAACCGGGCGAGCATGCCGAGGTTTTGGAGAAGATAGAGGAGGTGGTTAAATGCGCAAGAAGACCTGGCCTTTCGCCTAATTCTTCGGTGGAATTCAACTGAGAGATGTGTTTACTTCTGCTGTCGTTGCCGGACCGTTTATGTACTTTTCTTGTGATTGAAGAGATGAACTTTTTTGGTCCATTGAGTAGGGAGAATGGCTAGATGTATAATTGAATAAAACCCTGGTCTGAGCATTTGTTTAAGGTGGAAGTTGCGCAGTTTGAGCAGAGTCTTGGTTTTACTCCTCTTAAGCTCAAAAAATGTACAAAAAGAAATGTGAGTAAGTTAAAAACTCTGCGAGCAAATAGAGATTGTAATACAGAAGTAAAAGAAAAATGTCACAAGTAAATTATTTTTACATGAATTATTGAAAAATAATGTTTTTATTAGATGCTAAGCTCAAAAAAATATATGCTAAAATCGTAATCTAGAAGTTTATAGCTTATCATACAAAATAAATTTAGCCGTATCAGTTCTCATTCGGTCCTCGTACCGGAATAATTTAACGTCCAAGTAACTTACGGGGCCGTTTGGCTGGCGGATATGAGAGGAGGAAAGTTTTAAAGGGGGGATAAATTTTAGAGAGGGATAACTTTTGGGGGGGATAACTTGTAATTTTGTTTGGATAATTTTTAGAAGGGGATAAGGGTGGGGAAAGGAAGAAAAATATATATAGAGAACATAAATATAAAATATTTAGATATAAAAAAATATATTTTGTTCTCATATATATAAGATAAATAAAAATATTAAATTTGGTTTCTCTTTAGATATTTTTTTCTTATTCCCTCACCCCCATTATCCCCGGATAACTTTTAGTTAGGGTCTAGGCCACCCAAAAATTATCCGCCTTTATCCACCTGCTGGGGGAAAAAATTATCCGGGGGCATAAATTATCCGCTCTTATCCGCCAGCCAAACGACGTGGGGAAAAAATTATCGGGGGAAAAGTAATACCCCCACCTTATCAACCAGACAAAGGCCCCTAGATCATTTCCACCCAAAAGTCTCAAACTCTATTTTGGAGACAAATTACTATTTGTTATTCCGAATTGAGTTTCGAAATTGTTCCTCTTTACACCAAATCCAACCCCAAAACTCTATTTTCATATTAAAAATCTCCCTCCAAAAATCCTCAAAAACTTATCTCTTTTTCAGCACCTTTTTGTTATATAAAACAATCAAGGAAATAACTCAATTTTCCAGAGAATGGACTACTTTCAAAGTTGTCTTTCTATTTCTTCGACCAACGTAAAACTAAAAAAGTTAATGGTTGAAAAGACCCATTTGTTACATAAAAAACTTGATTTTTTCCATGTTTGAATAGAAAGTAAAGTGGCACAAAAAAAATCCAAACTATAATAAACTCACACTAAATAAATTTACCCCCAATACAAAAAAAAAAAAAAAAATACTAGTGTGGAAAGATGATACATATTTTATAAGTATATACAAAAAAAAGGTAAAATGACATTGGTGTGGTTATTAGAATTTAAACATCAAAAAAAAAATTTGCTTTAAAAATAGAATTTGGAGTAAAAGTAAATCGGAGGAGAGGAGGAAACTATATTTTTGACTTGCTATTCCAAATATGGAGATCTCAAATTGAGCCTCCATTTGGAGGTCATAAGGTAGGTTGGAGGGGTCGTTGACCTCCACAATGGAGATTTGAGATGCCCGTTGGAGATGATTCTTAGGACGGAAATGTGCGCATCAGTCCTTGTTATTGGATAGGTGAAAAATAATTGCTGAATCCTTGGGGGTTTAGGCATTCATGTAACAAAATTAAGAAAGATCCCATACTCAAATACACGATGTCCTATCGCCCAAGTCTTTGTCTAGCTACTAGTGATATGGGTTAAGCAGCCCCATAAAAGGAAAGAGCAATACATAAGTAGGAAACAAGGGCATTACCATGGAAACCAGTTGTGAGATCAGAAATTGACTGTGATAATTAAACTAGGAGGAACTGTACATTCATTTTGTTTTCTCTCTAAAATTATAGTGGCAAAAAAATGATTTGAAACAACTGAAACCACTATTTGCATAATGGCTTAGCCAAGACAATAATGTTAACAATCAAAGACAAATAATTGTTTAACAACACAATTCCTAATAGGGCGGGCACTGACAATTCTTTTCAATATCTTCTCTTCACAGCTGTGTGTTGTATTCTATTGTCCTTGGTCAGAACTAAAATTGCATAGTGATTTTCAAGCATGTGTTCACTCAATTGTAATTTCTCCAAGTGGAATTTTCTTTGGTGGAGGTGAAATTCCAAAACACAGCATTGATCTCTCCAAACAAGAAAATGGACACATACAGTTGAGGGCATTTTTTTTTAAGGAATCTTGTCACCCAATTCAGTGAAAGTCTAAGAATATTGATTAAATGTGTGTTGTGTTGTGTGTTTGAGAGAGAAGAGAGAGAGAGAGAGAGAGAGAGAGAGAGAGAGAGAGAGAGAGAGATTGGACATTGTTCAAGAATCTTAACTTGGAATTTTTTTACATTTATATTATGCAATAATCATAAGGGGTTCATTGTGTGACCCCTTAATTTAATGTTAATAGACATTTAAAAACCCAAACCTAGAGTAGCATAAATTTTCGCATGGGATGTTTTTAAAGTTAACAGATTTGGAAAGAAGAATTGCTGCTGGGTGATTTCTCAAAAACTCATTATTTATATATTTTGGCCAGCGGGTTTTAGCGGATTGCTTTGTAATCCGTCTAATTTTTTAGATAGTTGGGCAGCCCTAGTTTTGACTTGTTAAGTTCGAAGTCTAATAATTCAGACTGGTCCTGAAAACGTTGTGTCTTTACCAGTTTGGTACTGTTTTTTTTATTACGTGACAAAATGAAAGTGGAGCTCTACCAAAATCAGCAATATTTCTCTTTTTAAATCTGAGTTGGTTGCAACGGGCACGTTTGGCTGGAGGATATGAGAGGGGATAACTTTTAAGGGAGAAAATTTGAAAGGGGATAACTTTTAACTTGTTTGAATACGTTTGGATCAGGGTGGAGGATAAAGAAAAAAATATAGAGAGAAATAAACAAATATAAAATATTTAGATATTAAAAATATATATTTTATTCTATATATATATAAAAAAAATTATACATTTGTTTCTCTTAATATTTTTTTCTTATCCCCCACCCCTTTATCCCCTCGGATAACTTTGTTAAGATATAGGTCACCCAAAAAAATTATCCGCATCTACACCTCCAGGGCATAAAATTATCCCCTCCATATCCGCCAGCCCAATGCCGAGGGAAAAAAAAATTATCGGGGAAAAATTATCCCCCCAAAATCCGGTAGCCAAACGGACCCTTAGGGTTGTAACCCTCAAGCCTCTTCAAAGCTAATCATTGGGGCATGCGTTAACATTAGAGGATGGTTGGGCGAGCCTTATAGGATTGGGTGTAAACGTTTATGAGGCTCCATTGGCACCACAGAGTTTTTTCAGTTTTTTTTTTTTACTTTTTTGACTTAAAATCAAGCAAAAAATCAATTAGATGTTGGCTTTTTTGCTTTTCTTGTTTTGCTTTTTTGACTTAGTTTTAGCCTAAAGTAAATCATTAAAAGAAAAAAAGTCAAAAAAATTTGGCCATTTAGTAGCAATTTAAAAAAAAAACTGTGAGTTTTTAAGTTATCAAAACGGACCTGAGTGTCGAAATGTGATACGTTCGTGCACACTCACACCAAGGTATGAGTTCGCAAATATACGATTACATTAAGTTGTTAAATGGTCAATATGGAGCAGTCACCAAGGGCTGACCCCCCCTGTAGTGTGTAAGCTTCAAGGTCACTCCAGGGCAGGATGCGGGCGAGAGTAGTGTGGACGGTTTTTTCAATAAGGAGGACATAGGCACACAGTGTTAATTAGCGATTTCAGAGGTGAGAAAAGTAGTCCACCCCTTAAGCGCTAATTAACACCGAGCTGGGATGTAAGAAATAATTTGATCGAGTGCTCCCGTTATAAGACTTGAACGTAGACCTTCCATCACCCGAAACTAATTGGGAAGAAGCCAATGTAGCTAGCCATCACTTGGTGGTAGTTAGTGAAGATAGATTTTAAAGTGAATAAGACTACTTATATAAAATATATTTCGGGTAATGAAAAACCATTTTGAATATTATTGAGAAAATATCTTTTCATTTTCTTCTTCTTCGACATCATCTTCTTCTTTAATTTTTATCTAACCAAAAAGAAAAAAATATAGCTTTTCTCACTTTATTTTATTCACTATCTTTTTCCTTCCATTTTTTATTCACAATTACATTATTGAAAGCGATTCTCTAGTTTTCCAAAAGATGAATTAAAGTTTTTTCTTGTCGTTGGCAAGATAAAGTATGCATAATGTTATAGAAATAAAAACTTAAGAAAAAAAAATCACTAAAAACAAAAAAATTTATCTAATTAATCGGTAAAATTATTTTTTTGGTTTTTTGTCAACTTCTTCCAAATTAGATGAAAAGTTTTATATTTTCAGATTTCTCTTATCAAGAGAAACTAAAAAAATACAAAATTTATCAAATAATTAATTTTTTATTAAAAATAGAAAAAACTATAAAACCAAAGAAACTACAAAATAAATAAAAAAACTGTCAAATCTCTTCACCAGTACTTATGTGGCTAGATATATATTTACATGCATGGTTGTTTTAGAGATATCTAAAATTCAAATGTTTATACTTTACGATAAAATTTGCAGCATATGAACCGCTCTTAATTATATTGGTGATTTGGATCACTGATCTTGTAGAACTCATTAAGAAGAAACATCCCCCCCATTCATGTAAAAAAATTAGATTGACCGCTCCACTAACATTCTACCATCAATAATGTCACCGCTATACCACCACCACCACGCACATCTACCATTACCACCACTACAATCACCACTGCTATCATTACTGCCATTGCAACCGCGAGAGCCTGTACCATCTCTCCACTACTATTGTCATTGTTTGCCGCCCATCACAACGGCCTACCACCACCCATAAACCTCCACCACACGCCACTATCATCCATCTACCTCCTCCGGCAACACCATCACACAACCACTACCATCCATCCTACTTCCACCACAACAACACCGCCACCATCTTATTACCCCACCAACACAACCTACACCACCCACGACAACCACTATCATTTTGGCTTCTATCACTAATGTCTTGATATCATAACCTTCCACCACAACACTACTATTATCACGTTACTACACAATTATCATATTTTTTTTAAATGAAAAATAAAAATAAATAATAATAAATTTTATATTTAACTTCTTGTATATATTAAATATTTTTTAATTTAGTCGCTTAAATTTTTATCAAACAGATTTTTAGGTTAAAAAATCAGCGCCAATTTTCAGTTTTTATTTTTCAATTTTACTAGGCCTTTTATAATTACTGACAATATTAGTCGATAATTTTTAATCATGTGTGTTAATTCTTAAGTGGGAATCTTCTACTTATAACAAGGCTTTGAACCATAAAAGAAATAACAAACAAATTACAATTCATAAACAAATTTGTTAACAGGATAGTTATTTATACCACGTTATTTTTCTTCAATTATATTCTATTTTTTGTCTTTACTATTGTAATTTATTCATGTACTTTCTATGCACTGCAATATTTACATAAAAATCGGTATTTGCTAAATTCATTCTAATAAAAATAAAAAATAAATACAATTAAAGAAAAGTAAGGTGGCGAAAATCACTTACCGAAAATAATGTGGCCCATATGGAAAATTCCATCTTCTTGGATTGTTAATTTGGTTGATTCTAGAATTTCAACAATATTACATAAGCCTGCAAAATTCAACAGCTTTTTATCCCACTTTTTTCTTGATATTAAATCTATAATAAAAAATATAATTGCTGTTCGCTATAAATAATAGTTTTCGAAATCCAACTTTTAAAATGATCATCTCCTCCTGTCCATCTTGGCTTAGGCTCTCCAAATTCTTACAAACCAGAGGATTGCCTAGAAGTCTCTCCTCCCCACCCCCCTCTCCCCCCTCTTGCTCTCTCTATTTTATATGATTCTTCTACCTATCTCACCTAGACAATTCCTTTATTTCGATTTAATTTGCAAGGGAGGGAATAACAAGAAAGAGAAAAGCAGAGGGGCACCTTTGGGGGGAGATAGGAGAGGAGGAGAGAGAGAGAGTATGTTGCACATCCTACGTTTTCATTATGCATATCTAATCTACGCGCCCCTTTTTAGATCTTAGTTTCTTCGATTTTCCCTTCTGGGTTTTCTTGCAAATGGGAATTTTTCATTCCTTTTTTTTTTTTTTTGACTCTCTCTCTCGCTCTCTATTTTCCTGAGCTTCGCAATTTGTATTGGGTTTTCGATCCACTTGAATTTTTTTGTCTTTTCAGGAATGTAAATTATTGGGATTGTGATTGATGGGTAAAGGATCCGATGTTTCCGGGATGAATTCAACAATACCCACCTTGTGTTTGTCGGAGTCTTTCATTCAAACGACTCCTGGCTAATTCTTGGTAAGGTGTGTTTTTCCCCTTTGCGTCATTGGCTCTTTTATTCCACATTTTGATCCTGTTCTATAGTTTCTAATTATAGCATTTTCATTGTTTTGTGGTTTTGTTTTTTGTGGGGGGGTTCTTAATTTTGCTGTGTGCATTTTATAAAGACCACTGCCTATTATTTGTGTAATTTAGATCCAGTCTTATGGGGAAAAGCCTTGCCTTGTGTTTGAATAGAGTTTTCTATGGCCAAGTAATGGTAGAAAGAATGTAGTTTTTTCTTTGGTGTTGCATCTGAATTGATTTGGCATCTTGCTCTTTTACTTGTTAATATAGTTTAAAAATTGTGAGATTGAGATAATTGATAATGGGATGAACATTTTTGAATTCGTAGAAGATGAATCAGATCTTGGTAAGCTATTCATAGGGGGATTTCGCTGGGACAAAAACACGGATGAGAATCGCCTAAAGATTTTGGCACATATGGTGGTGATGAGGCAGTGATTTATAGAGACCGGGCGCGGTCGGCTCGTGGCTTTGGTTTTATTGTCTTTGTTGTCTGCTGTTGCCGAAAGAGTGTCATGGAGAAGCACAGCTGATCGATGGTCGAACAGTAAGTATGTTTTTTGATTTCCGATACCCTAACAACATTTGTGCATTGATTACTCATTTGTTATTATTACCTGATTTCTGTAGGGCGAAAATTTGTGGTGAGAAAATTTTTGTTGGCTGACTCTAGAGTTTCTAAATTTTGACCTTCTTTTGCTTATATGGAATGTGAATTCTGTAATTCACAATAGTCTTGGGTTTCTATATTCTAAGGTTGAAGCGAAGAAGGCTGTTCCAAGGGATGATCAGCCATGTTAACAAAACAATAGCAGCATTCCAGATCTCCGGGTCCTGGTCGACTCAAAAAAGATTGTAGGAGTTTATCTCTACAGTCACTGAGAGTGCCTTTAAAGAAGTCGTTGACCATTTTGGTATGAAATCACGGATGTGTGGTGATGTATGATCACAATACCCCGAGGCCAAGAGGTTTGGTTTCTCACTTACGATGTACGGAAGAAGCAGTGGATAGGGTGTTTGCACACCTTTCACGAACTCAATGGTAACTGGGTTTGAGGTCAAAGCGGGCATTATCCCAAAGAGCTATCCCCGGGGCCCAGCCGAGCCTCTAGTTGGATACAATACGGTTTTTTCGGTAGATGAACACTTTCTTAATAGCTATTCTCCATGGAATATAATCTGGGCTCTATCGGAAGCTAGGAGTTCAGGGCAGATGGTAGAATTAATCCCAATTGGTAGTACTCGTAATGGCATTCTCTCCATTTGGTTCTCTTGGTATGGAATGGATGTGATTTGGATCCAGGTTTGAGCTTGAGGCTGGCTTTTGGAGGAAACTCCAATTTCGGTAACAATTTGATATGGACGGGTTTGCGCCCTTACTATAGTGCATTTCAAACAGATACGTACTCCTAACGGCTAGGGTGGGCTGCTAATTTTTCTTTCGAAATGTCAGCTCTTTAAGCCTCATTCAACTCGGAATGTCTGGGGAATCCGGCCTTACACTGCTGCAAAATGCTGGTAGCCCCGATTGCTAACTTGGGCTCTGGAGGTGAGAGTTTTTTTCGAGTCTTTGTAAATAGTGGATCCAATTTGGGGCTTTCTCCTATTTCTCCTCAAGGGGGTGGGGGTGGCTTCTGGCTATGCTGGTGGGCCTATTGGGTATATCCGGGTGGAGAAACATACAGATTGACTGGTGGGGGAATTAGGCGAAACCGCGCGCAAGTATAGCCGCGACATCGTCATCTGCTGCTTCCTTGGTGGTTATGAGGTCCTATGGAGCCTTGGAGATGGTGGTTCCGTGTATGTTATTCACTTGGTTTTCAATGCATCTCTGCATGGATTGGTTTTCTGTGCCCTGGCTATGGGCGCAGTAATGGAGCCGATGTCTCAGCTAAAGGTTCTGAGGGTTATATTGGAGATTATAGCCTTGCAAATAGAAAAGGAACATAATAGGTAATACAGATCTTTCTCCCTCATTTTGGTTTGCTTTCACTATTCTTATTTTTATTATCTGTAGTTAGGGTTCCCCAGCATCAATGCCTCCAAAACACACATGCATGCTCACGGGCATAGTCCTAGGATAGGTTTCAAAACCGGGACCCTCAAGGTTGCCCAGTGGTTGAGAACACTCCGCTTACCAGGCATGTTGCCTGGTTAGAGTCTTACGACCCTGCAAACTGCAGCTTCCCTTCCCTTATCCCCCTCCTACATATTGAGACAAGCGCAAGCGCACGCACAAACCAAAAAACAACAACTTGGACTCTTGTGAACCAGAAGGCCTTTTAACCGATGTGTTTTGTGCTGTATCCATGTCTCCTGTTCTGTGTGATCTTTTTAAATTTACTTTAGTCCCAGGTTAACAAAATAAATTAATATGCCGTCTGCATCAGGGTTTGATGCAATCTAAAGCAGATTTCATTTAGAAAAGGTAAATTCCCCGAAATCAGGTGTTGAACTTCGACCAACCTAGATTTACTTGATTGATGGAAGCTACGGTTTATAATGTGACTTTACCTGTGTTTGCAACCAAAAGTCAGCAAGAATAGCAAGAATAGATAACAGCATCATGAAACAGATGAAGATATACTCAAGAAGAAAAGAAAAGCCTTTATATAAAACTTATACGAGTTAAAGAAAATAGGTTGATGGAAAGTGGATAGTTTCATTGCGGAACAGGTCTTGTAGAGACTCAGTTTCCCTGAGGAAACAATACTCTTTGATTGGCATGGAATATGAATAATCCATTTGGATTAGACTGTGTGATATTGTGAGGACTATGCTTTGAAGCTTATACATATTAAGGTGTGAAAATATGCGTTCAGTGACTACGTCAGGCACTTGAGTAAGGTCAAAAGCATAACGTTTTCGATCCTAAGAATTTTCTTCTTCATTGTCTTAAAATCAAATGTGGGAGCCCACTAGTTTAGGTCAAGGGGCAACGAATGGGTCCTCCCAACATGAGATTGTAAGTTCACGTCTTGATAGCAACTACTTTGTGCTTCTTAGTCAAATGTTAGGTTATTATCCAATCTTTTCTCACCCAGATACCCTTAATGGGTACTAACGTGCCGTAACTTATTTGTCATAAACTGTGCAGACTTGTGGAACAGTTTCTTTACAAATTTGTCTTCTTGAATTTAGTGCTGAATTCGTGAAACTACACTTGTACTATTCTTTTTTAACAAATGAGATCTTCCCTTGATTATTAAAATTAGATCTCCAAAGTGAGTTTAGTTTAACAAACCAAAAGTTCTATGCATTTAGGTTGTGTTTGGATCTCCGGATTTGATGAAGGGAAATGGAAATAAAAAATTAACGATCCAACCATTCAGGAACCATTGGATCACCCTCTACCTTTTCCATTTCCTTTCTTTGTTCCTCAACCAAATCCCTTGATCCAAACACAGCCTTAACATCTCACCAACCAACTTCTGCATTTCTACTTCAGATATTCCTCTTGTATGGGACTCGGTATTTCCTCTCAAACTTGCTCAGGACTTGCTTGCATAAGACTACTATTTTCGCTTAACAGAAGGTTACTATATGCAAAAAAGACTTCAGTGAAACATGTGAAGAGACTTCAGTTTTTGCAACATATCCCTCATAAATTAATATCTCAGGTTATAAAGAAACCGACGTATATGGCTAATGGGGATGCTGGATTGAAGTAATAACTTTTCCAAGAGAGCACACTTACAAGGGATTTTGTGAAGGTTTTAGATTTCTTTTCTATTACTCATTTAGGTTCCTTTATTGGCATTTGATAATCTGATGATTTGTGTGGCATAACTCCGGCCAAGATTCGTCCGCTGTAGTCAATCAGTTCTAGAGTGTTACTTCTTTTGATATTCATTTTTTTCTTGTTTGCCAACCGTGCATAGTTGCTGCTCTTGTCGTAGAAATCTTTTTCTTTCCCCTCGGTGATTGTTTTTTTTCTTTTTTGTCAGATTGTTGTGATGTTCTGGTTTCTCTTATTAGTGTGAAACATTGAGGGTATACCCATTTAGGATTCCATTAAATAATTACTGAAAAACCCTAATTCCCTTTTAAACTTCATTTTGCATGATATAAGATGTTTGATTGCGCTGCTTGAACAATTGTTTCTCTTCTTTTCCTGTTCAATGTACCTCCAACGCTCAAAAAACTTGTTGCATTTACAACTTGGTCAGGTCAAATGATTTTGATAAGTCGATTAATATAGTTTGTGGCTCCTTCTCAACACCCACTTGATCAAATCCTTGAAATAGTCTGACTAGGGAAAGCCTCCTAAGCAGCTGGTTTGAATATTTCCCTTCTAGTCCTTTCAGCGGTCTTCATTTGGGTTGTTGTTGGACGTTGATTTTGGTGAGGAATTTACGATTCAAAGGACACGGTAAAAGGAATGACAACCGGATATCCCGAATGGTAACTTTTTCATTTAATTTCTTTCCTCCCCATACCAATTTTTTTTCCTTGACAAGTTTTTTTTCTAAATCTATTTATTCCAAATACAATCCTTTTTATCACTTTTTTTCTGTGGCAAAATTTCTAATCTCAAGGTTATATCTTATAGTCATTCCTTATGCTTTGTTAAAAATACTGGGAATGTTGATTTGTAAATTAAGCAGTTGGTATGGGAACAGGAAAAAGAAAATAAAACATTAGTGATCCACATAATTTGATAGTTGATTCATAAACTTTTTATTTTTTTTTCCTATCCCCTCCAATCTTTAAAATTCAAACACCCCAGGCTGTATTTGGAGGTGTTTGATTGCTATGGACCCATTGGTAAACAACGTTGGGGTGCTTTTTTCTCACAGCTCGAGTGATCCAAGCAATTGGACGTCATTGTCACGGGCATCCAAGAGCCCACAACCCACTTGATAGATATATCTATAATTAAATCACACCAATTCATTTTAAATCAATCAAACTATCTTCCATTTTTAGTCTGATTGGAATTCATTTAAATTACTTTAACTGTGAGTTTCACCTAATATTATTTTTTTCTCAAAAAAATCCACTTCCTTCTTCTCAAATCAAATTGTGGGACCCATATAGTTTTTTATCTAATAAATCAAAAAACTTTAATTTGGCTATTTTTTTCTACTTAGGATCAATTGTTGTAGTGAGACCTCGCACCAAAAAAAAACTAAAACACAATCTTCTTGCTTTTGTTCCTCCT
Organism: Actinidia chinensis; assembly: GCA_009663005.1. Classification (NCBI taxonomy): domain Eukaryota; kingdom Viridiplantae; phylum Streptophyta; class Magnoliopsida; order Ericales; family Actinidiaceae; genus Actinidia; species Actinidia chinensis. Next base: position 18,361 of record VIGQ01000131.1, on the reverse strand, counting down.
CATTTCTCTTAAACTAAAAAAAAAATGTCAAATCATTGTAGTTTCTAATTGTATTTGTTTATTTTGTATAATGTATTTTTTCGTATATGCATGCAAATTTTCTTTTATCTGACGTTGAGATCTTTCGTTTTAATTTTAAAATCTAACGGTACTCATAAAAGGCATTTTTTTTTAAGATGTCGCTTAGATACAGACATTACTAATAAATAGATAAATGATAGATTATGTTTAAAAAATCTTTCACCTCACCAAAAACTATCGGATAGCTCATTGGAATATGGCCTTTTCTAATGATACGTGTTGGTTGTTTTTTTTGTTTTTTTAGCTACTTTAGTTTTCGAAATTTTTCCATCCGTTATTAAGTTTGTTTTTTGACTATTTTTATATCAACAATTTACATTTTTCCAGGCTCCTTGATAAAGAAATTTGGAGGAATATAATTTCCTATTTATCTATTAAAAAAAAATTGTTTTTTATTAAAGACAAAAAACATTATGCTCGATCAATTGCTAAATTTGTCTTTAATAATTAAAAAATTTTCTTAAAGTTAGATAAAAAAATTAATTCTCTCTCAATTTCTCTAATTAAAAGGGACCAAAAATATATAAGATTCTTGATCAACACAATTTAAAAAAGTTAGAAAATGAAAAATTACAGAATAGAAAGCAGATCCCACCCATCAGACATAGTTTTCAAAGGCAAAAAAAAAAAAAAAGGCAACAAAGGCCCTTTTGAACTTTTGTGGTTAGTAGGAATAATGCCCCGTTTGAGTTAGCTAAAAAATTTATGTTCTTTCCATTTCTGGATTAACAAGCTAAAGTGATACCAAAAAATTTGTTGTTTGAATTGGGTAAACCAAAAAATCATGTGTCTGTTTTTTGTAAATATCTGGTTGTTTGGGATTTGAAATGATTTGAAGAAAAAAAAACAGAAATTACCCCAACATACCAATATAACCATTTATAAAAAAAATAATCTCCCAAATACAACCACCCCGAACAGTGTTTAAAAATGGGTTATTTTATCCAAAACAAATATAACTGACGCCGAAACAGGACATATAAAAGTGAATCATTGACCTGGCTACTTGCAAGGCATATTTCAAATATCATTTCACGGCATCGCCATAGAAAACAAAACCATTTTCCTCCCTCAGCCACAATGAAGATCTTTATTGTTTTGTGGATTTTCTCTTTTTTTCTTTCCTTTTTTTTAGCCTTTTACTCCTGCTTTTATCGGCCGGATTCTTCCATTCTTCATGGGAAAAGTAATTGGGGAGAAAAAAGAAAGGAAAGAAAGAAAGTCAGTTAAATTCTTAACAAGCCTAAAAACTTAACAAATACGGGGCCTCCGGAGCAATTAATTTGTATTCAATCATAAATCATAAAGCTATAAATCCTTGATATCGCATATTTGTGACATTATTGTACGTATCTGTTAAAGAACTAAACGAGACGATGGAATCATATAGATACAAAAGGAGACAATGCTGGCAGTTGGTCATTGATCACGAAGGAAATCCAAGAACCTCGAGTTTTTGTTGAAAATCCCTTTATGCAGTATAAAGGATCACAATGATCAAACGCATTTCAATACCTACACCGATGATTGTATGGATGTCATAATAACTCGATACGTCAAACTAAAATTACCATCACAGCACTTGCAGGGTACCATAAATTCGCACTCAGAATATGAAGCTATGAATTCCATGGCAATTGTTGATTCTATCTCATTGAGATTAGAACTTTCCCTCTTGGTGGGTGTCAATTAGAACATGAAAACAAGTGTACAAAACATAAATCTTTTACGTAATTTTTTTGCGTATTTTATATTTCGAGGAGTTTGGAAGCGTTAGTTACGTGAATTCATTCACTATGTTATAATTTTGAAGAAATTTTAATAGCCAATCTGTAAGTATTTGAAAATTTTGAAGACTTCTAAAACTACCGGACAAAAAGAAAGGTGCTAATTCTATAAAATTTGTCCCTAGGATTTCCTTCTAAAGGAAAGGGTTTCCAACGGTAAATGGTTAAGGAGGTTATAAATACCTCGAAGAAAGCTTGGTGAGAAAATTCGCAAGGCATTAAGCGGGGTTTGATTTTCCCAAGAGACCCCTTATGTGGTGATGACATGAATTCGCCCATCACTGAAAACTCGAATGAACCAGAATCGAATGCCCAAAATCACTGGTGAGATGTAACCAACCATCCGATGGACTGCAATGAAATTTGAAGATTTGTGAATAAGAATTCAAGGGCTCAGATATTCTGAATGCGGATGATCATGCCTTCTCTTGAGCGGCCCAAAATACTTTGGCTCATTCTTAGTATCATCATCAAAAACAATCATCCTGGTATAATTGCACATTAAACCCTTTTTTTTCTTTAGTGAGACTGATTACAAATAGCCAATGACAAACGAAGGAAATTATGTAATGGTCATTGTTTCACAATCATCAAAGGTTAATACGTCAAAAGTAGATCGAAAACAAGGAGTTCCATACGAGTGAAAAGAAATTTGATATAACAAAGCTTGTAACACATGAAGTCATGAATTTTCCCATGCATCTAACATCCCAACATACACAGCACGCACCACAATACACAATACCTTTGACATTTACCATGAGCACTGTCTAGATTCTAGTTTCTATCTAAGTCACTTCCTTGTTTCCGCTTACGAACCATGAAACAAAAGAAACGCTCAGAAGAAAGCCCTACTCCCATAAACCACTCGGGGAGCCATTGTTTTGTTGATGCTGGCAACTTCTGATCAGAACTTGAACTTCAGAACTGGCAGTGCCCACTCTCAATGTCCATCAGCAAGTCTTCATCTTTGCCAATGACTCCGTAATTGCTGCAATGCTTTTCATAGTACATGTCCACTATTCCTGATTGCACCATCTTTGGCTCGGTCTATACTTAACATTCTACAATAGGCTTGGCAAATGAATCGACACTTCACGCTCCCTCCCACATCTTCCCCTTTTTCCCTTTAGGTTTTCCTTTGAGCGAAACGTATGATGCTTCATTGGGGGATTTAGAAGCTCCACGGAGCTTGGTAGGATTCGGAACTTGCAGGAACTGAACCGATGGAACCCATTAGTTTGACACAGCCTTAGCTTCTTGCGGGGAGAGTCCGTTTTTGGGATCGACTCAATAGTAGTGCCGGGTTGAGAAGCTTTCAAACCACGCGAATGCCAATTTTCTATTTCTGACTCACAGGCGGATTTTCGGTATCTGAAGACCAAGCCTCAGAGCTCTGGGAGTCCATATCGGTGCATTGGATTTCCAATATTCCGAAAGCATCATATTATTCTCATTCACAATCTTCGATCCGGGAATTCAATCTTGTCAAGCTCACTGGGAAGTGACTCTGTTAGTTTCTAAATCCCGACCACCCTTGGTTTCAGCAGCAGGCAATAGAGAAAGCGCTATACTTCCGTTCCGGCGAAGCCCCCGCTGTACGAGAGAGACAACTAACGAACCCTGCCGGGGAATGGAAGGATCGGTGGAGGATAATGGAGAACTCTTTCTCCAACTTACCATTCTTGATGAGGACTTCAGACATGGGCACCAAAGCAAACCCTAACAACTGTTCCGCGAGATAGTTTTCCCACCCTGCTCAGCAATCAAAATCGCACACTTGATTTAATAAATCGATTGTCCCAACCTTGAGGTCTGAGTTTTTCTCATTGAGACCGGATTTCTTCCCCGCCATTAATGGTCCGATGGAAACACCCAGTGTTTTCGGAAAATCGCTCGTAGGTAAATCCATTGGCATAAAATCTTGCTATGGTAAATGCAGATGTTTTGGATGTCCCTAGCTTGAATGTCTATACACCTCAAGACACCAATAGTGCCCTTTACGTCGGTTTTTCCTTGCTTGGAGAACCTCATGTCCCGTGGAAGAAACTTGTGAAATTTCGGCTTCTCGGGGCTCAGAATAAACAGAAGTGGATACAACAGATTTGAGGAGATTCCATTGATACCAATCAAATTAAGCCTGGACAAAATCGAAGAAATAACGAATTTATTAAGTAAAAAGCTAAGAGATTGAAGCCAACAACAAGAACATCCAATCAAAATCAAGATCAAGATCTGACGTACTTAAAAACCCAACTCTCCGGAAAATCCCAAGACACTATCTATATTCACATCAAAAGATAAGTTGCAAAGTTCAACATTTCTTAAGAACCCAGAATTCAAACGTCTTGGAAGTCAAAATAAACCTTAAATCAAATTCCTATAAGACTATAAACTTCCCACTCTCCAAGACCCAAGTACAATCCTAAAAGTCAAGATCAGCAATATTGGTGCCAATTTTAGAATGCTACAATTCACAGAACTCAAAACTCCTCAACACCACCAACCTCAATCAAATTTTAAACCTAGAGTTAACCCCAGGGGTGGCAGGGTGGCCAGGCAATAGGTTGGGTCAGTTCACAAGTGATATTATCAATTTGGGGTTAGTCCTCGGGACTTTCATTATCTTTAATCAAGCGCACTAGTGGTATGGTGAGATTAGTCAAAATGAGTTGGTGGCTTAGACCATCCGAGTTGGAAGTTATCAAAAAATAAAGTAACACTCTGATGGAATAAGACAAATTTTTTTATAAAACTGCAGAATCCAAAATAGTATTTATATTCCTCAAAACTCAAAAACACAGCAAAAGAACCAACCAAAATCTATGACCTTAACTTTGAGGCGGAAGTATACACAATTTGCAAAATAAACCCAGTAGCACCCCAAAAGGAGATCTCTCAGCAAACTACTGGGCCCTAAACCCTGAAACAGGCAAAAAATCAATTTGTATCTCTAACTTCTCACAATCAAACCCAACGCTAATAGCCAAAACTGGTGACCAATTGCATCAAGATATTAACAAATTCTCATAAGCTTTCCCACTTTACAATCCAAGGGGAAAAAACATTGAACAAGGAAAGTAAAACCGTACTCGATCTCACGTATCGCCAAGAGAAACAGATGGTTTAAGCTATCAGAAAAAAATCCCACCTAGGAAATCACTCAAGGAGTGAACAGAGGGAAATTCAAAACAGTGCCGAAAAGATAAAAGTTATAAAGGTGGCAATTAGAAAATTAGATGAACACGGTGGTACAATTCGTTCTTAGGATGGACTATTGCTCGGCTGCAACATACTCGGTGTCTAAACCCTACTGAGCATGTGTCTGCTTTGATGCAGCAGCAGTCTGCTCGATCAGGGTATAATTCTAAGTATCCGATAACAGACTGCAACCGTCAGTTCGCGAATCGATCGTTTTTGAGGAACTACTGACACTGCTAGCATACGCCAGATGTATAGAATAACAGAAATTTCAAGGGATTTTAAGCTGGTCGGAAGTCTTCCTTGGGGTAATACGTGTGGAATAATATTTAATACCCAATTAAAGTTTGGGTAAATTGCACTTTATAACCTATACTTTTTATCAAATTAACCTTTATACACGTCTACTTGTCGATTGTGTAATAGGTCAATCCCTCAGCTTAGAGTAGTAGTGAATGACCCACTTCATTTAGTTGTCATTTAGTAGCTAATCGGGAAAATACCCCTTCGAAGTTCACATGGGCATTTTCAAGGTATTGGAGTAAACTTTACTATCTTTCAATGTTGATGATGTCCATGGAGTCGTCATCCTGAATGGATTTTCCTCATTTACATTCCTTCTCTATACCCTAATTGTCATTTAAATTAAGCCAATGTGATGGTAAGATTTCATTTGAAACAATGGTTGTCGTAAGTACATGAGCTCGAGGAGAGCGATCCATTGGTGTTGTGAACTCTTACACCCACCATTTTGTGTAGGATGAAGATTTTTCTACAATTTTGTATTGCGTTATAATGTAAATAGTCCATAATGGAGCTCAATTAGAAAGTATGATACATTCTTTGCGGGTAATGACCTAGGGTTATGCCAACCAGAAACATGGACAAATTTGTAAGTAATCCATTTTCTCCATCTCTCCGGTTTTCCCTCAAGTTTTACGGACTTTTTTTTGTGTTGTGTGTTTGAAGGCTTGTAGATTAATAAATGTGTATATGGGATATCCTATTAATATTTCTTTTGCCAGAATGCACGCTTTGGCGCAGCCAACTTACGTCCACCCTTCTAACACCAAGCCAGACAGAAGGGAACATTGCACTTGCATTACAAGTAGATAGTGCAAAGTGAGATTGATGTAAGTTTAGGACTGCAAAGTGTAAACAACCCTAACAATTTGATTGTTTTTTATATATAAAAATATTTAAAAGTATTATCCAGAGGTTGGGGTCTTGCAGCCTGTCCCACACCGCCCACGCTATGCAAAGCAAAAAAACACACCAATCAGATGAGTATTGAAGTTTGGTTCTAGTTAGCCAATTATTTCTAGATTTCCACTTGTTAGTTCAATAAATCATCCATATTTACTGATAAATTACAAAATATTCACAAAAAGTTTATGATTATCAAATGTTGGGATCCACCGGATTTGCCATTTCGGTCAAACCACTTGTTTAATTTTTCCAAAAAAGATTTGATAGGGGCCAAATAATACTGCATATAATTTATGAAATAGAAGTGATCTCATTTTGCTGAGTTCTTCTTGCGACTCTAGATCAGGCTTTTAAAAAGTTCAAAATTGAGACTTGGGTACAAAATTAGAGGGAATAAGGACTTTCGTGGACTAACCCAGTGATCCGACCGTTATCTTTGTATAGCGTGATAGGAAGATTATCGGGTTGAGAATCGAGTTGATCAAAAGATCGATAATCACTGATCGAATTTATTTACCTTATATAAATGGATGTCTAGTTTTAAAATTATATTTACTTTCAATAAAGATAATTTTTATTATATGACTATCGATGTCTAATTATCTTATTTTTAGTATAAAAACTATCTCAACAAATCTTACAAAATAAATCATTTGGATTCGACGTAGTTTAGAGTTTTCTCAAACTTAACACTATATCATAAAACTTAAACCCTAACGATTGTACAAAAATATCTCGCATTAAGAGGGCCAAGTGAATTTTTTCAGAACTTGAGGGACCCTACATTGGCCCATTTTGTCTGGCAACGGTGTTGAATAGCTTGTCTGTCTCATTTGGTTGAAAAAGAAAAACAGGCCAAGTATTTTTGTAAAATTGTTTGAAGATTCAAAAGTTGCAGATTGCAACCCAAAATTTATAAAAGTAGTTGCAATGTGCTCATAGCAGAAGTCCGACTGCAACGATGAAGTGGCCTTCCTAGGTGCTACTGCTACTCTCTACCAAGAACACACAACATATTTTTCACCTAATAATTTCCAATTCACAACCATGGCCATAATTGTATACTTACGTTGAAAAGAAAGAGTGGTATGTGCAGCACAAGTATGGCAACATTAATTTTAATATTTAAGTAGCTCATTTGGTATAATTTTGTACTATTAGTAGGTACACTGCTATAAACCTAAGATTTTTTGAAGAACTTTGGGGCTGGCGTGGCCCCTAGCGTCCCCCTGGGGGTCATTCTTGAGTGCATAATGTCACATTACCAATGTCGATCTACTCTTTTAATTGTTTTAGTGTTTGCCCAAACCCAATTGACGCAATATAAAAATATAGAATTTTAGAAACTTTTTTTTTTAAATATGAATCACTAAAAAAGAGTTTCAACCCTCACCTTACAATAGCGGATAATTTGGTTTCATGTATATATGGTTCGCGAATTTATTTTAGATTATTTAATATTGTTCACATTATGGCCTTAAGTAGATGAAAGTTGAGTGTGATTTTTAATTGTTTTTTCTTATTGTAAATCGATTGTTTATATATATATATATCTAATGTTTTTTAAATTGACCATGTCGTTTGAAATATTCTATATCGAACGTGTAAAAAAAAAATGGAGTCGCTACTATTTTAGTACCCGACAAAATAGATAAACCTTATCATTTTGTGATGATTGAAATAATATGATAATCCGTTTTAAACGTAGTGAAACCTTGATTTCAGTGATATATTGTGCTGCATAAACCTATAAATAGGGTGTCACATTTTGTTGACATCATTATCATTTTTTGCAATCGTACCTTTTTTCACAATCATTTATGTGATGATTTCATCTTTGGCAGTTACTGCATTCATATATATAGAAACTCCTGCTATTGTAATTATCATTCTGTCCCAAATATACTTATCAAATTGAGTTGTGTTCCTTTTCAAAAGATCATTGCTTCACCTCATCAGGTCTCTTGAACTGGAAATGTCCTTCGTACCCGCTAACTAGTAGGCTTCATCATAAATGCCCTGTAAACTTCATCATCTTGGAGATTTATGTGTGTACCTATTTTATGTATATATGTATACAATTGTGTTTGCACTTATGCACACATTTTTTTTTAATTTTAATAATGATGTGTAGGGCCTACATTATCAAACTATGGGAAACAATTTACAATATAACCTCTCACTCACATAAAATAAAAAAATATACCATTAACTTAATTGCATAATGACCCATTTTTAAGATTTTTGTAAGAACGATTCAACTGCTAAACCGTATAGGCCGAACGAACTAAACCCCACATTTTGGTAGGATTTTGTACTAGAGCATGTGGTTTTAGTTTACAAGATACAAACTTAAAAATGATAAGACAACATTTCTTTGTGGTTTGGGTGGTTTGGTTTTAAACTGAATATAACCGAATCAAACCACCATTCTATAGGTTCCGGTGTAGTTCGTTTTCACAGTTCCATGTTCGTTAGGTTTTTAAATTTTCTCCAACGCACCAATCCGAACCATGATTTTTCATTCTGAATAATAGTAATGGTTTGCTTTTTCAAGTTGATTTTATATTTTTGAATTTTTGTCTATGAAACCTACAAAGGGTCACTTCTTGGGTTTGGCTTGGGCTAAACAAACAAAGCAGAAAAATCACTAATTGCTACATAGAGCCGTTGAATGAGGGAATTTGTTTATATACAGTGCATGGGTGTTTTTATGGGTGTGTATAGTGTTCCTAGAGTGGAAATAGTGCAATAACGCTCTTTCCAACCAAAGGGGGGGAAATGATACACGATGCATAGGTGCTTGTATAGGGTCCTGATATGTTGATAATGACTTCTCTAATTTCATAATATAGGAAAAAAAATAAAATCATGTTAGTCCAAGCATCAATGTGAGTAGTTATTTCATGACTTTAATCTTTTTAGTTTAATGTTTTTCTTAGGCTTTTTTTTTTGATAATTTTTTGTATCCCAGCTAGGACCAATTAATCAAGGATACCAATCTCTTATCACTAGCGAGACTCCTGATTAAAATCGAGGAACCCTGTATGGACCTGGTCAACTTAAATTTATTGATATAGAAAAGTTTCCCGTAAGTTGTGTTTGGTATTACAGATTTGGTAGGAGAAAAAAATACAAAAATTAGATTGACCCATTGAGCACTAATCAGTGATCAGCGAACTTTTCTATTTTTTTTTTTCTTCTTAAGCATGTATGATCAAAATTTAGAGAGAAAAAAGAAAATACAAGTAGATCACTATGGGGATCAAAGAAAGACTCCACCTAAAAATAAAATGGTGTATACTGTAGTATAAATCCCCCCCCTCCCCCCCCCCCCCCCCCCCCCCCCCACTAAGTTAGAAAAAAAGGACAACACTTTTTTCAATGAGGCCCTCTTATCTAAATGCTTCTCCGCATGCCAATTATTCAAACTAAATGTGTATTTAAAAATCAAGACAGTAGAAAAGTAAAATTAAAAGGCCAATCATGTAGGGTCACTTCCTTTTTAAAATTCAAACTGGAAAGATCACTATGCAATGATCCTAACTCTCTCTTTGAAATTGTACAATTAATCATCCATATTGACTTTTGAAGAAAGTGACATAATAGTGGGCTTCTCAAAAGGATTCCATTTTCTCTTCAAAATCACACTTGGGGCCAAAGTGTAAACCTTTTTCTTTGTTTGGTCTCTTTCTTTTCTTTTGTCTTATTTATTTTTTGTGATAAAAAAATTTTCAAATAATTGTGTTATATAGTATCGGTTTTTGTGTGCAGGTTTGTATTACCATCTATTTAGAAACTCGTGATCGACTAGTGTTTAGAAATGCAACCATTAAAAAATAGTAAAAAGAAATAAGATCGTGTCACGTAACATCGTAATACTATATTCAGCAGTACTAAACTAAAATATTTTTCTTGTGCCTTTGCACTGTGCACAAGGCCATTTTGTGCTTCCAAAATCCTATTATTAAGGTAAGATCTTTGTAAAATTCCTTTTTCTGCTCACACTAATCCCACCAGTACGTTAAAATCCACAAGCTATTGGAGTGGTTTGTAGAAGTTTCAGAGGGTAGATTCCTCATTCAATCTTCTAAAAACATTTCTAAAATATTACTTCTGATTAAGATTCTTGAAGAAACTCAAATATTGGAATAAGATTATTTATATTATTAGATTCCTAATAATCGCTTTCCTAGTAATGAATTCTTATTTCAACTCAAATTACAGTTATCCAAATATATTCATCTCAAACCTGCTAACCAATTGAAATTCGTGATGTCAGAGCAATAGCACGTTCCGACAATTTTTTGTTGAAAAATTTATGCGTTCTATGTTTATACTTCATTTATTTTTATGATTTATCTATTGTGATGTCTTTGAATGAAGTCATCAAATCTTGACTCTTTGCAAATCAATATTCTTGGAAAATTTATAACAAGGGTTATTTAATAGTGAAGCACTTTTTAGGTCTCTCTGTCACTATATGTGTTTTGTTCGGTAATTCTGTTGACTTTTTTAACACATTGTCTATATCAAGCACTTGCTCCAACCCACATTTCATAAAGAAATAATTATGTTTATAT
>VIGQ01002266.1:17500-20915 GCA_009663005.1 Actinidia chinensis | reverse complement strand
ATTGGAAACTAAACTTCCAGAGCTACAATTTAGGTCCAAAAATTTCTTCATTTGAACTTGTAAAGATAGAGATAATTGCATTCAAATTTGGCTAAAGATTTGCTAAAAATAGAGCATCGCTCTTTGATAGAACTTCAAGTTTTGTTTTTGATCTGAACAAAAACTTACAATGAATGCTCAAGGATTGAAGTATTGAATGCTAGTAAGGTGTATGTTTTTGTTCACTTCAATATCTTCCTAAAAACCCTAAGGGATGATTTTAAAAGCCCCAAATTAAATAGAGACGTTGCACATTAATTGCACTAAAGAGATCCGCACTAAAAGAGATCGTTCTAATTTGATCTCAGCCGTTAGATCTGTGATTTTGACGTGCCAGATTGAAATTCAAACTTCGATCGTGCACTTTCCAAACTTTGGTCCACCGAAGTTCAACTTCGATCATGTTTGAACTAAATTTTCTACTGAGATGCTCTATGTTGGCCGTCCTAAAATTCAGTTGCCCCAATTTGGACTTCGGTCGACCGAACTTGAAGTTCCGTCGTCAGTGGCCTTGATTTCCAGTAGGTTGCTTAGATATTCAGTCTAAGCTATGTTCTGGCTATGACGTTGCTGCTTGCTTAGACATTCGGTCGAGCCTGAACTTCTCGTCATCTATTTCAAACTTCAGTCGACCGAATTAAATTTCGATCGTGTTTGAATTACATTTCTAGAGAGCTTACTTGCATAAATAATTCCCTGGTATCGGTTGTACTTTAGGACTTCGGTTCTAGAACTTCGGTCGTCCCTTCTTGAATTTCGGTCGACCGAGTTCCTTCGGTCGCCTCTTAACTGAGTTTCTAGAGAGCATCCTCTATTTTAGACAGAGGCTTGTTTTGCTTGTTTCAGTTCACAGTTTCATACTATTGAGTTCTCAATTTTTGTTCAAGTGTAGGACGCTTTCTTTTAATGCTTTTGTATGCACACACATAATTATGATTTATATGGAGTTTTAATACTCGATTAATCATGGCAAGACGTCTTTAAAGTCACTGTTTTTCTTTATAAGATTTTTAATAACAATTAAATTTTTGATTAATCTAAGACAATGTAATATCAATATAGGTTATTTTAACAAAAATAATTAAAATAGAACTGTGGCTTTGGGGTCAAATTATACCCAAAATTTGTTGGCCGATGCTAATGCTCTCATGGTATATCTTCATTCAAAGTTTCAAACTAAAATGATCATCATTAATTATTTTACTAACTCATGTCCATCTTGACCTTTTTGTTTTTCGAGAGTTTGGTTTTGTTTCTACGTTTTATTTTGTCTTTTATGAAATTTTTTATTATTTAATTAAAGTATTATATTTTTTAAATTTTTCTTGACGAGAAGAGTCTAAACTTACGAAAAATTTAAAAAAATTGCCAAATTTTTTTTAACCAAGGTAGAAATAGCTAATTTATCGTAATATAAAGAATTAATTTTATTTTTAGTGATTTCTTTTTTAAAATTAAATAATTTTATTTATATTTCACAATTTCCTCATATCTCATTAAGAAGACGGCCGAACAAATATAAAATTTTGGTTAAATAGTACAAACACAAATTCACTAAAAGAAGGATAAAGGACCGGAGAAGAAACAAGGGTACCCAAGTATGCAAACATTCACATGTTCGTGTCGTTCATTCTACTTTAATTGGGGGGAGAGAGAGAAAGAGAGAGAGAGAAAAAAAAAGAGAGGGGTCATACCAGTACACTGTGCATGTCTTCTGTAGACTGATCCCAAAAACCCTAAAGAGAGAAGAAGAAGAAGAAGAAGAGGAGGAGAAGGAGAGAGAGAGAGAGAGGAACAATAATTTCCCACCAACAGTCTCGATATGATCCAGTATTTACTAGTTGACTAAATACCACCCCACACACACCCCACCACCACCACCTTCCAAAAACCTTCTAACAACCCATCAAAACCCCTTTGAACACACGCATCACGCACACGCACAAAAAGGTAACTAATATGGAAGGAGGAGAGGTAGGGTTACCAGCTTCGAACTCCAGATCCAAGAAATGGTGTTTGAGCAGTTTGAAGACCATCAACAACCAGGTCATGACCTTCTTGGCCGCCCTTCTCAGCCGCTTAACGGCGGCACCGCCACCAACGTCCACCGGAGCGCCCACAATTCTGCCAGGCTTATGGGGTTTGGTGATAAGGCATCAATAGTAGGCATGCTTGGAATAATGATCAGGTAGTTATGTATCATATTGCAATTGTACATGGTAATTAATATAGTTTCTATACTATGTATTTAGTTTTTCGAATTTTCTGATATTCATTGATTCAATCTTCTTTTGCATTTTTAATTCACAATTTCTTCGTTGATCTTTGATTTTATAGTTTGATTTCGCTAATATATAATAGTACATGGTAATATAGTTCCTATGTTACGTGTTATTGTCTTAGTTAGATAGTAGGGTTTTTTTTCTTTTTTTTTTTATCTTCTCTTCTTATATTGACTTTAACTACACAATTACTTGCAGATCTTTGATTTTAGTTTAATCTTGCTATCGTTACATGTAAATTATTCATTATAATACGGGTAGTGAGGGGTTGTTGTAGTCGATTTATGTTAAAATTGTTTATTTAAAACAAAAATTAAAAAGCTTCAAAATTGTCAGGCTTTCAAAAATTATTTTTCCTCAATTTTTTAAATTTATTTTTAGTCCGGAATCAGAAAGCTATGACTCTAAAAAAAATTTCAATACAAAAAAATAATTAGACGTTACACTAATAAGTTGCAACAAGTACGCTCGTTGCCTTATTTTTATCTTATTTATTGGGATTTTATGACAAGATTGCTTGTTAATCTCTGGATTTTACACTTTAATGTCAAAAGTATTACATGCAAATATAGCTCTTGTAATATGATTTTTTTCACTTTGGTTAGATTACTACTCTCTCATCTTTTTTGCATTTTACGCCAAAAAAATTCTTGTTATGTTTTATATATGCTTTATAGTTCTCTATTCTTCTTTGTTGTCAATTTTTTTTAAGGATGGGTTGTTTGCCATTGTTTAAAAATTACAATTTATTGTTACTCTTTGACACAAATATAAATGGATTGTTACACTTTGTTATTTTATACTTAAATATTCTAAATTTAGGTGGGCAAAATGGATCCCAAGGTACTAGTATGTTTCATAATGACGAGAATTGCAGAGCGAGTGCAATGCCAACGCTGCCTTACCACGTCTGGTATCTCTCTCCTCTCTCTCCTCTATATATATATATATATATATATATGTGTGTGTGGTGTGTGATTGTGTGTGTGTGTGTGGTGTGATTTGTCAGAATATAGTTGGATGTAGCTATGTACCCATATATGGTATAGAGTCGCTGAGAGGTGTGCTATAGAAACTGCTTTTTAATGTAGAAT
>VIGQ01002266.1:0-7500 GCA_009663005.1 Actinidia chinensis | reverse complement strand
ATGATTTTAGGGGCTTAATATAAAGGGAAGGAGGCCTTTCAACCTCAACCATAGTTTTTTGTTTTTCCTCTAAGCAAATATGGTCTCAGAGTAGGGTGTCTTTGGGCCCTAAGTCAGCATCAATCGTTGCCACACCCATACCCATAGCATGATCAATCACATCCGGCGACAACCTCTGCAGACCACCATAGCCTCCTTCGACAGTACAGTGACTCCAATCGTGCGACACCGGCGATCATATTATTGCCCCAAGATCAACTTACGGACCCCAATCAATCAACCTTAGAAGGTTCGCCCTAACAAAATCGATCAGCCCTTGGGGTCGCTTGGTCTCGTCTGGTTTGATTGACGCAATCTGTGAAATATTTGTGGAGCAGATTTTTGTTATAAGTTGTTGTTGAGGTATATTTGTTGGGTTGATTGTTTTCCATGTTCTTTTCTTTTCTTCTTTCCGTTGCATTTTTGAGTATTATCATAGAACGGTTATTAATTCTGATTCTTGACTGATATTCTGGATGGAGGTGTTCGTTTTGGTAATTATTTGTCAACGTGGGTTTGTGACATTGTGATTTTTTTTGGGCAAGTATTATTTTTTTGTTACTATGTCGAGGTTAGTCAAACTAGTCATATTATAATTGACTCTACAACCCCCATTGTTGGACACCAGGGTCACAACTTATTGTCTTATGAAACCCTAACCTACGAATCACTTTTGCTAGTGCTTCATCTTCTTTTTGCCCCATATAGGTAATTTTGCCCGATATATAATTCGGAAATCATGAGTGCCTTTATATCCCATTCCATTCTTTTTTGAAGTATTGATTTGGTGTAAAAAAAAAATAGAAAAAAAAACATCTGATCATATGATTGGTCAATCAATCTTTGTCATCTTATACTCCCATATGGCAGATCCTGAACAAACTTACAATAGATGAGATATTTTTCCTTCTATTTCTAGCAAGGTTGGAGTATATCACATCTTTTTTTTACTTTTCCTATGTTTTACCATGTCCCCTAGTTTTGCTGCTAATCTTTTATCTATTAGTCGTCTCTTCGTGGATTCGACTGCAGTGTAAATGTTTTTTTTTCCTCTTACTGTGGTGTTTTTAAATCTTCAAACGAGGACGAAGATTGGCAAGTGGACGGAGGTCAATGGCCTATATTTTTTGGATATTCCCGCTCCTACATAAGGACAACTATCTGTTGCTCATTACCCTCCATCTCTTCATTGTTGAAGCATATTTGACTTTGGCACCGTAGGTTTTGACATCCCTCGTTTCATTTGACTAAATTTAGTTTCTCTTGATTCTCTAGTAAGTCTATTTTGTTATTTCATGTTAATCTTGTGAATTGAAACACCATCGTGTTTTATTTTCTATCAGTTCTACAAAAATCAATGTTTATTTTCAATTGTGTATGCTGATGTTTGTCCTTTTAGAACAGTCACTTTGATGCAGACAAAACTAAATTTATTTATTTATTAATTTTTATATTTTGATAATTTTAATGATTAGTTTTTTTTTTTTATTTAAGTTTTAGAATTTTATTAATTAGGAGTTTTTTTGTGTTAGGAGTCTTGTTTAAATTTTATTAGTTATGAAATTAGATTTTAGTAGTTAATCAAATATGAGGGTTAGTTTTTTGTTCTATTAAGCGATGTTTTGGTTTGATGGAAATGTTAATTATGATGAGGAATAAAAGAAAAATAGTTGTGCTTTCCCTTTTCTTCAACCTTTGATTATGGCGGAAGTCCAACTTCTCCTCTTTCCCTCTTCGTTGATTCTGGTGGAAGACAAAATTTTTCTCTCCCCTTCTACATCATGTTACGATTTTCTATTTTGTCTAGCTATTGATTGCGTCCACTTCTTTGAGGCAAAACAAAACTAAATTTATTTATTTATTAATTTTTATATTTTATAATTTTATTATGATTTTTTTTTTTATTTAATTAATTAAAATTTGTTTGTATTAATTAGGAGTTTTTATTGTGTTAAGGAGTCCTTTTTAAATTTTATTAAGTTAGGACATTAGATTTTAGTAGTTATCAAATAAGGGTTAGTTTTGTTCTATTTAAGGCGATTTTTTTGTGTGGATGAAATTAGATTCATGATGAGGAATAAAAGAAAATATCTGTGTTTCTTTTCTCCAACCTTTGGATTATGGCGGAAGTCAAACTTCTCTCTCTTCCTTCTTCTTTGATCTGGTGGAAAGCCAACTTTTTCTCTCCCCCCTTCTACATCATGTTACGATGATCTATTTTGTCTACTATGATTGCGTCACTCTTGATGCAACAAAACTAAATTTATTTATTTATTATTTTGTAGTTGTATAATTTAGTATAGTTTTTTTTATTTAAGTTACTTAAATTTTATTTAATTATGGAGTTTTTATTGTGTTAGGAGTCGTGTTTAAATTTATTCGTTATGAAATTAGATGTAGTAGTTATCAAATAGGGTTAGTTTTTTGTCTATTTAAGCGATGTTTTGTTTTTATTGGAAATGTAGATTAATGAATGAGAAATTAAAAAGCAAAATATTTTGTGCCCTTTTTTTTTTTTTTTTTTTTCTTTTCTTCCATCTTTGATTATGGCGGAAGTCAACTTTCTCTCTTCCCTTCTTCTTTGTTCTGGTGGAAGCCAAACTTTTTCTCCTTCTCCCCTTCTACATCATGTACGATTATCTATTTTGTCTACTATTGATTGCCGTCTTACGTCAATTTGTATCAAGCCTCCACATCGATCCATTGTTATTACTATTCGAGAAAGTTAAATCTGTTTTTGGTTAGATTTAGAGAGGAAAGGACAACTACCTTGCTTTTAAGATTTTCATCATCCTCGGAGTTGATGAATCTGGAGAATCAAAAGTTCTGAGGCAAACTACACTTTTATGACCTAAAAATTTTGTGAATGATGGTTTGGTCACTGAAGAAAAATTACAGTTGGTCCCTAACCTTTGAAAAAATTTATAGTTTAGTCCCTTAAGTTTTCTGTAATTATATTTTGGTCCTTAAATTTTTATTAATTTTAGTTTGGGGTCGCCTGAGAATTCTACAATTACATATCAGTCAGTAAAAGTTCCAATTAGTTCAGATCATTGAAACATATTTTACATGTCGATATCAATAAAATAAATTTTTAAAATTTCAGAACAATGAAAACTTTTTCAGAAATTTCAGATTGTCCATTACAGTTTCAGAAATTATAAGTTTGATATATTACAATTGTGTTCATTCAGATTTTAAAACGTCTCCCTTTAATGGCCGACCCATTCAATACCTTTACCATTGGGTTGTTAGATTGATGACAAATTGAAAATATTTCAAATGAGTTATATCATGATTTACGATACTCCATCCCGCATAATTGTAGATGAAATCTGTTGGGTCTATAAGAAAGATTGAAAATGGCTTAGGAATTTCGAGACCTTCAAAGAGATAAACTGTATCGCCTGAATCATGTGTTTGATCTTTTGAAGACATTGAATTCACTATGTAAGATTCTTGGTGTCGATTTTAATAAAATGGGGACGTAAATTTATCATAGTTTGTAATTATTTTGAGGAACCAAGAGTCTGACCAATAAATTATTATGCGGTTGACCAATACAATACAAAGATTTTTGGGATATTAAACTAAAGAAGATGCACGGTTTCAAAAAAAAATCAAGTTGCAATCATCATCCAGACCCATTGGCAGCGTCATAAGGCATATTCCTTCTTAATAGGCAATTCAAAGGCTGCTATTGTTTTTTCAATACTCTTGGAGATGAAGAGTTCTTGAAAGAGTTCGGAAAGCTAAAATGGCTGCAAGAAAAATAGATCCCCTTCAACTGAATGTACCGAAAGTAACAAAATTGATTTGATTGGTTTTTACAATGTTCTTCGCGTTTTGCCTTGCAATTTGAAGATTGACATCATTTTGGAGTTCGTAATTTAAAGAGTTTAAATTTCAGACAAATAAGGTTGGATCATCTATTTCAATACTTGAGTCGTGTGGCGTGGAGAATTCAGTACTCCAGACGAACTCGAGGTCGATTTCTTCTCTGTGAGGAGAATGATGCAGAACACAATTAATTTGATTTATTTTATTAATTTTATATTTACTAATTTGTATAATTAGTTTTTTTTATTTAGTTAATTAGATTTTAATTTAGTTAGGAGTTTTATTGTGTTCGAAATCTTGTTTAATTTATTAGTTATGAATTAAGATTTGTAGTATCAAATGAGTTAAGTTTTTTTTCTCTTTAAGGGCTTTTTTTTTATTATAGAAAATAAATTATGATGAGGATAAAAAAAAAACCGGTTATATTTTCTTTCTTTCAACATTTGCTTTAGGGGAAGGCAAACTTCGCCAGCCCCTTTTCTTTGATTCTGGCGGAATTAAACTTTCTCCCTTCCGCTTCTATATTCTGGTTACTCAATAATATTTTGTATAGCGATTTAATCGTAAGGGCCCCAATTTTATTGGCGTCTTGCGTCACTTTATTGGCAGTTAAAGGGTTTCAATTTTTTTTTTTGATAATTATGATGCATTGTGTGGTCATCATGCCACGTTGATATATATATGTATATGTATATATATTTCGTTATCGGGTTTTTAGATCTTAGATGACCCATTTAATTTAATTGGCCCCCCAAATTTTGGGAATTTAATTGATTGGAATTGGGTTTGAAGAAAGATGTTTGAGAAAAGGGCCAAATGGCGTAGACCCAAATGGTTTAGTTTTGGATTTGTTGCGTTGGGCGCAAACAAAGCCCAAGAGCCAAGGAAAGGCATTTGTGTCATTTCATATTTTGACCTAAATACAATTAAGGTTAGCATTTTATTTCATTCCAATGTTTTCCCTCCCTTCTCCTTCTCTCTCTAGGTTTGGAGCCAACTAAAAATGTTTACATTGTGAGCTTGATCTAGTGAGTTGGAGTGAATCTTTGTGGATAGGTTTTTTTGGGATCATTTGGGAGAATATCATCTCCACCAACGAGGGCTACGATGGAGCCACGAAAGTTTGAAATCGGAGCAGTAGAGTTTGAGGCTTTATCTCATCATCTTCACCTATTTTTGGAGCTTGCATTGCTTCGGAATTTGAGGTAAAGGGGGTTTCCTTGTGGGGTTTTATTTTGGGATTGTTGTTAAGGACTATATAAAGTCTATTGAGATAATATTTTGGGTATATAGAACATAAATGAAAACTTGATTTAGCATAAAGTGAGAATCGTTGAAATTTGGTGTTTGGTGTTTGGTGCGGACACCTAGGATGTTGGTGTCGAACCTTTGAGAGGAGATTTGAGAATTTGGACAATGATGGTTGGTGTGGACACTAGGAAGTTGGTGTCGAACATTTGAAAGGCGAATGTGAGAATTTGTTATTGGTGAGTTGGTGCTGACACTGTGTTCGACACCTTGAAAACAGGGAAATTAAACTTTTGGCTACTAACATTTGGTGTCCACACCAGATTTTCAGGTGTCGCACACATTGAACAGTAAAAAAAAAAATTTTTTTTTTAAATTTTTTTTTTTAAAAGGGTTTTACTTTAAGGATTGACTATATTTTGTATTATTATTGTTGCATAATTTTGTAATGTAACATTGTGTATGTGAAATTTGAAATTATTTTTGGAGAATTGAGTTGGATAAAAGTTTTTGACATTAAATACATTATTGGTTTCAATGATTGTTTCTATGATAGAATTGGTAATTGCATATTGTTGATGTATGGTGGCTTGGGGCAATGCAATCTTTTTTGAGAAACGGTTTTTTTTAGAGAATGGTTTACGTGAAAATGATTTAAGACAAAAATGATTTTGAGAATGATTACTTGAAAATAGTTTTGAGAATGATTGATGGAAATGGTTTTGCGAAAGGTTAACGTAGAAGAAATGTTGTGAGATGAAACGCTTAGGATATACGGAAAAAACCCCACGGGCGGCAAATCGCGATCGTGTGTACATTGGGTAGTCAAAACTTCGGTGAAAGTCGAGGAAGTAGGCCGGAGAGGATATTGGGTAAGTAATACCTCGGTAAAAATTCGAGAAGAAAGTCTAGATGGCATATATGGGTCTGTAAAACCTTCGTGAAAGTCTTAGATGGCAAATGCGCAATATAGGGATATCGACCCTTCGGTGTGTGAAAGTCCGAGGATGCGATTGTGTATAGGGATATCGACCTTTCGGTTGAAAGTCCGAGTAATGCGATTGTTGTATAGGGATGGCCGACCCTTTCGGTGATGTGCGATTGTGTATAGGGATGTCGACCCTTTCGGTGAACTGTGATGAAAGTCAGAGGAATGCGATTGTGGATAGGGATGTCGACCCTTTCGGTGTGAAAGTCCGAGGAATGCGCTGTGTATAGGAATGTAGACCCTCGGTGAAAGTCGAGGAATACGGCTGGATAGAGGGACTGTTCAAACCAAGGTGATGAAAGTCGGGGAGAAGTGGATAGAACGTTGTCTCGGAATGCTTCGTGCATGCATTATGATGGTTGGATAGGGTAGCTAGGTGTGTCATTCTAAGTTATTGGATATTTGCTTTTTGGAAAAAACAAGAATTGAGAATTTGATAAATTATAAAGAATGGGATTATTGCTGTTCGAGAAAAGCGGAGAGTTAGTGCAATCGTTTGATTTGATCAATCACGAATTTGATTGAGTGTTGTTAAAATGATGAATGCTTCTAGAGAACAGCCGGATATGTTTTGTGAATATCAGGATTGGAATCAAAAAAAATTATTTTGATATGAATGAAACCGTAGTTTGTTGCATCATGGTTCATTGTATAGCTATGATCATGGTTTTAGCTTGAGACGTCAAGTCCATGGTAAATTCCTTTAAAGGTAACTCACCTTTACTAAAATATTCGGTCGGTTACCAGGCGTTATCTTGATTAGTGAGGCGCATGTGGTATTGCCTTTTACTTATCTTTGTTTAGAAAATATGTAATGTATTTTTGGGAGTTGTAATATCTTTAAGCCCGGATGGGCATTGTCTATGGATTCTATCCATATGTGATTTGATAGCTCATGGAGAGCATGATCCCACTAGAGCGGGATAGTGTACAGTAATCTGATGTAAAGAAAACGTGTTGTCAGTTTATAGTAGTTTAACTTTTCCGATTTGGTTGTGCGAACGTGGCAAGGTTTGGTTTGACGGGGGAGGTGCCCGTGACAGGGCATAAGATTGTCCACATTTATTGATGATAATTTCGAAAAACTACTTGAGTTTATTACTTCAAGAAAAAAAGGAGTGTTAGTCATGTGCTTTCAAATTTTCATAAAAATAATTCGTACTCAATTTGGTACTGAAGGTAAAATCTTTGGTATGATAATGGGAGGAAATGATAACTATGGTCTTAAAACCTTATCTGCTCTAAATAACATGATTCACAAGGTTCTTATGTGATACTCCCCAATACATAAAATAGAGTTGTGATACAAGAATCGTTCATTGCTAGAGTTTCTAAATCTATGTTGTCACGCCCAAAATGTAATAACCCAAAAGTAAATAAAATCC